>APFE030219530.1:0-173795 GCA_000404065.3 Pinus taeda
CTTCTCTTGCCGTTCCTGTTCCTTCTGCTGGATCTCTGCCTGCTCCCTTCTTAATCTGTCTTCCTCTTCCTTTCTTAAGCGTTCTGCTTGCTCTTGTTTTAAGAGTTCTTCTTTTTCTTTCGCTAAGCGCTCTGCCTGCTCTTTTTTCAGTTTATCCTCTTGGTTTTTCTTCTGTTGTTCCTCCTGCTCATTGGCTTTGGTTTTCAGTGTAGCAGGGGGCTCTTTTTGAGACTGCTTACCAGGCTCGCTTGAAGACGACGCTTGGGTCGGCATTATTAAATCCAGGGGCAGAGTTTGCAACCTCTGCTCCCCAAGCCTATTGAATTCAGATAACCCTTCATCATTATACCTTGTTCTAGCAAGTTTTCTAGCATGACCAATTGATTCTGCTGAGGCAAACATATCATCAAAAATGTCCTCTTTATGCTCAAATGTTGATAATTTGGCATGTTCAAGAGCGGCGTATGCATATTTCCTGGGGTCATATGCTCTGTTTGGGATTATAGGAAGATTTAGGGCTTGAATTTTCATGGCTTCCTTTTCTGCATTTTTTAAATCATGCAGGGTGAAAACCCCACATCTGAAAGGAAAAGTTGGCCAGCCCCTTTTTTGCTTTAACCTAAGAGTCTGTGTGGTACTCTTTGCTGAAAGTTGGTAGGCAATTTCTCGGGCTAACAATTTATCAGGAACATATAATGGAAGGACATGGGGATTGGCTTGACTGCCAAATACTCTAATATACGTAAAATATTCTTCACCAAACCAGCTACCTACTGACGACAGGTCAAAAGAGGCTAAGTAAGAAATCCTTGGAATGGGTTTATTAAAAATGGCGTAATAGATAGGAATCATAAAACCATTACAAATATGATACAAGTGAGCTTTATGGGACGATTTCCACATCTTACGATGGTAAATATGGATGGGGGAGGGGTCCTGTGCGGTCCACCTCCAACCGAGAATGGGAAATTCAGAATTAAAGCATAAGGTATCCAAAATATAAGCGCTGTAATAGAATGGAGGGATTATCCTTTCGCTAACTCTGGTCTTATTCCTATATTCTTGGATGGCAAGGGCGAGCTTATCCGAAAGGATGGTGGCCCAATCCATAATCCAACTGTTGATTGCCGCCTCCATGAGGGGAACCATTTCGATAGTAAAATTGGCGGAATCATGGAGACCCCATAATCTACACATCATGATAGCGGCATAGCAATAGGGTGAACACAAGGAGTCGACTGAGTACTTACCGGAGGCTTCATGCTTGTGCTTAGCTGGATTCTGCCTCCAATCCTTGATAGGTTCAGACTCAATTTCATTCTCACTTGCGAACTTCTCCAGAAATGCGTTATTGTAAACCTTCTCTGGCATAGGCAAATGATACATTTGCCTCAAATCCTCTGGCTTGAAGGACCCAAAAATCCTTCCATCTTTTGCAACGAAAGTTCTGTCCCTGATAGGAATTTCTTCAATTGCCCATTTGATAACATCGGTGTATGGAAGCATTTGCTCTCTTGCCGCTATCCTATGTAGGAAAGAGTCGGCCAAGTCCTTGAGAGTGCACTCTGATCTCTTGGTAGAATCTGCGGTAGCTTCTTCTACCACCTGCTTAGGCTTCTCGGCTTCCAGCAAATCATAAGTTCCTTGCCAGGTAGTTCTAGCGAGTCCCGCGCATGTTGTATCTGATATCAATCCTTTCTTACTGTTTACTATTAGTTGTGGTGCGGACGGTGATTCAATAACGCCTGCAACCTTCTTCTGCTTTTTTCCCATAATGCTTGAATTGCTTGACAAATCTGTAATCTGCACAGAAGGGTGGTTTTGGCGTAATATTGAGATAATAATAAAACTCACAACTGAGAGTAAAATAGAAAGAAGAACGTCGATATAGTTTGCCTTTATTAAAACAACGCGGATATGATCTACAGGCAGATCTGAAAGGATGGATTCATTAAGGGGCCGTATAGGACCTGCCACCTTATAAATGCTCATTAGTGCAATATTCGCCTAAAGATCTTTTAAATCATGCAATGGGCGTACCGGTGGCCGAGCGGGAATGATTATGCCTTAATTGTCATTAACTCGAGCTTTCCAATCATTCTAATGACTTTTCTTGGAGAACTGTGCCTTATCTTATCGGATCGGGGAGGGGCGCGAGGATAGTTTTAACAATGTTTCAAACGATGCCGATCGCCGATCACCGATATCAGATCGGGGAAAGGCTTATGCGGATTAAGGTTTTGGCAAGAGAAACCACCGATCGCCGATTGCCGATATCGGGTCGGGGAAACGTCTATGAGCAATACTTGATATACGAAGGGAACCACCGATCACCGATATCACCGATAGCTTTATCGGGTCGGGACTTTATCGATAGGCATGATAATGGTGCTCAAGAAAATGGCCAATTGCCGATATCGCCGATAGCTTTATCGGGTCGGGGGAAGCCTTTTGTTTGCTTGACGCATACATATTTGCTTTATTTCCAATGTTTTAAAGAGATATTGCTTTCCTTGGATTTATTGGATTTTTATAAAGTAAGGATTATTGACATCAATTTTATTTTGAAAGGGACCCATTTCATATTTTAATGGTCTTGTGAATAATAATAAAGATGAAATGGGGGGTTGTTTTGCAAGGCACAACAGGAACTCATCCACCTTCTCTTCTGTTGCTGCCTTGATTTCCTTAGTTTCTACCCTCTTAGTCAAATAATCAGTGCACACAATAATGTATATTTTTTGCTTTGAAGGAGGGTTGATAGGCCCAATGAAGTCCATGCCCCACTTGTCAAATGGCTCTAACGTCACTTAAGGCTGTAGGGGCATTTCATCTCTTGGAGTAGGCTTTCCCATCCTCTGGTACTGATCACATTGACTACAGTACTTTTTCACATCTTGATGGAGAGTGGGCCAATAATAGCCTGCTTGTAACACCTTGAATGTTGTCCTCCTTGCTGCAAAGTGACCTCCACAAGGCCCATCATGAAAACTCAGAAGGATGTCAAAAACTTCCTCTTCCCTCACACACCTTCTCAATATTTGATTTGGGCCAAGTTTGAAAATATTTCCCCCAATCCAGGTGAAGGGGGCACTTTTCCTTACTATCTTGCTCTTTTCTTTGGAGAGAAAGTTTGGTTGGAACTGCGCTGATACTAAATAATTTGCTATATCAGCAAATCATGGGGAGAGAACTAAAATAGCAAACAAGTGCTCATCTAGTAACTGGTCATCCACCATTCCTTCTTCACCTGCAGGCAGATTCACCCTAGATAAAAAGTCTTCAACAACATTTTCCTTACCAGGCTTATCATCAATGGTTAGATCAAACTGTTGTAATAAAAGCAACCATCTTATAATTTGAGCATTCACATCTAGTTTGTTCATTAAATATTTGATTGCAGCATGGTCAATATGCACAAATGTTTGATAGCCTATAATGTAATGCCTAAATTTGTTTAATGAATGCACAACAACTAGGAGTTCCTCTTCAGTTACAGTATAATTTAGCTCAGCCTTTGACAAGTTCTTACTGATAAAATATATGGCATAAGGAAATTTTTCATCTACCTGACCTAAGGATTCTCCTATGTCTTTGTGTGAGGTATCAGCATGAATAGGAAAGGGGAGGGCCCAGTTTGGGCCTCGGAGAATTAGTGAAGTGGTTACCTTACCCTTTAGAATGTCTAAGGCCTCTTGACAATTTTTTGACCATATAAACTCAAAATCTTTGGCCAACAACCCAAATAAAGGAGATACCAACTTGCTGAAGTCCTTTATGAACCTTCGATAGTATCCAACTAACCCCAAGAAACTCTTGATATCTCTCTGCTTTTGTGGAGGTGGGACCCTTTGGATGATGGCTATTTTGTTCAAGTCCACCTGTAGTCATTGCTAAAATATTGAATGATCTAGCATGGTCCCTTCAGTCATTAAGAATTCACATTTTTCAGGACTGAGAGACAGGTTTATTTCAATGCATTTGTGGAGTACTTTGCCTAGGTTAGTCAAGGCTTCTTGAAAATCACAGCCATAAGGTGTAAAGTCATCCATATAAATTTTCACCGCATCATGTACTAATTTGGTGAAAATACTTAAGACTACTCTCTGCAAAGTGGCAGGAGCATTGCATAGGCCAAAAGGAAGGACCCTATAGGCAAAAGTACCCCAAGGTGAATGTGGTCTTGTCCTGGTCTTCTGGGTAGATTTGGATTTGGTTGTACCCACTGAATCCATCTAGGAAAGAAAAAAACTTTTCCCTACTAGGTCGTCTAGCACTTGGTCAATGAAGGGTAGGAGAAATGATCCTTCTTTGTGGCTTTGTTCAACTCCCTGTAATTGACACAAATCCTCCACTTACCACTTTTATTGGGAACTAACACTAAAGGGGAGACCCACTCACTATCGGAGATATGGTAAATTTATCCTGTATCTAGCAATTTTTGCAGTTCTTCTTTGACTATATCTTTAAGATCTGGATTCATCCTCCTTTGTGGTTTCTAGAATGGCTTGAAACCTTCTTTGATGCAGATGTGGTGAGTACACACTAAGTGGTGTACTCCCTTCATTTCCTTGTAACTCCAAGCGAAGGCTTCTAGGTTTTCTTTTAACATGTTGCATCGCTTTTTCTCTTCAAAAGCAGAAGGAGATGGATTAATTTTCAAGGTTTTCTCTAGGCCAAATTCTATGGTTTTGACATGGAGTGGGTTGGAATCGGCCAAGAATAAGTCAATTGGATGATTGTTTTGGGTTTCCCTTACTTCTTCTTCTCCTGGTAATGAACTAGGGGTTGGACTTTGGAGTAGGTGTTCAATCAAGTCATCCTCATCTTGCTACCATCCTCCTATGGTTGCTTCTAAAGCATAAAGTTGGGCGGAATAAACATCATCTTCTTCCTCCTCCTCCAACCATAAAGCTAAATAATGCTCTATAGAATGTTGTGCGGGAGGGTATAGAACTATTTGCTTGGACATATGCTCATTCTTAATGGTCATATTACGAGCTCTGCAGCTAATGTAAGCATCGACAGTGGCCAACCATGGCCTCCCAAGGATGAGAGGGTAACCAGTAAGCTTAGCTTTAGGCTAGAGAACTAGAAAATCTGCAGCTTATTCCCTAGAGTCAATGGAGACCACCACATCCTCCACAATTCCCTCAAGGGTGATTGTGGAATGGTCTGCAAGTTGCAGATCTGTTGTGCTCTTCTTCAATGACCCTTGGAGGTTGAGCTTGAGCATGGTGTCCTTGGTCATAACATTAATGGTAGCCCCAAGAGCTATCAGAGTGTGTGGGACAATGGTGCCATTAATGTGCACATCTATTATTGTTGAAAATAATACTGAGAGGGGGGGTGAATCAGTATTATCTAGTTTTTTAACAATTCTTCCTTATTTATACTTTGAATTATTTTTGCATATCAGTACCATAAAACAATGAGCATGAACAAGAAAAATAGATAGTCACATCAAAAGAACACCAGATATAAGGTGGAAACCCAATGTGGATGAAAACCACCTGCTGCAATATGTCTCTATCTTCTTTCAAATTAGAAACTCCTTTTACAATGGTCTTGTACTGGTGCAGTCCTTTACCAGTACGCAGGTTGCAACCTGCAGAGAGCTACAACTCTCTCTCGTTTTCCAGTCTCTCCTGGAAGGGAGCTACAACCCCCTACTTCTTTTCTTACAAGGACCACTTTTCATAAACATAAAATGAGCATCAAGTACATGTAGATTTCACAGTCAACTGCAGTAACCAGATCAACAAAACTAAACTAAACCCAAAACACCTTATCAACAGAAAAATTCAGTCAACAGAAAGTCATGAGAGAGATACGCAATTTTCCTTCCTCTGGCCTGCGTCGCTACGCACTTCACCTTCTGCTTCCCTGCATATACCCGCAGAGTTCCTTCTGCTATGCCGCGTGCCCACGCACTGCTTCTTCTACCGCACTGCGTACAGTATGCACCCAGATACACTATCGCGCCGCGTAGTGCCACTGTAGTCACGCACTCAGAAAGACTATTGTGCCACGTACTTTTACTGTGCGTACGCACCTGAAACACTGTTGCTCTACGCACCCACGCAACCCTTCTTTCTCTACTTCGGCGTAGCCATGCAGTCACCCTTCTTCTGTTCTGTGTACCCACGTAGTGACCCTTCTTCTGTTCTACGTACCCACGCAGTTCGCCTGTTTCTGCTCTGCGTACCCACTTAGAGGCACTGTTAAACACCCGCGTACTTCTGATTAGGGCCGAATTTGCAGATCACCAGTGAGCTTCAGTTAGTCGGATGCCCAGATCTGATTATGCGCTTGAGAGATCACCCTTCACAGATTCGCTTTCCACTTCACTTTCATATAGATCAAGCTTTTGAAACAATAACCCAATATTTCAGATCTTAAGATATTCAATTTGCAAAAGATGCTTAGCCAAGGGATCTCCTTTGCTTTATATAGGAAAGCTCCTCCTAAAATCATGGATCAATACCATGAGCCAAAACCATAATAACACAAATACCGTCGGCTAAATACCAAAGATGAAACATAAGAAACCCCACGTGTGATTTTCTCTGCCTTGAAGTGAGTGCATTGGCGGTACGCACCTCCTGAACGGCTGACCTGCGTGTCAGGCCGCGATCCCTTCACGGTGTACCTGCGGGTACGCATCTTCTGAACTGTTCTCCTGTGTACTTCTTAATTTTCAACATATTGAGAGCCTTGCCACGGGTGTTTCCATCAAGTACAACATCTGTAACGTATAGCCATCCTAGAAACATAATGCCAACATCCTCACCTGCCCATACTCCATCCAACTTACCTGCTTCATCTTTCACTTAGAACCCTTACCTTACATTTGCCTCATTCGCTTACTTTGTCATGATTCTCATCTTCTTGTGCAACATCGTTTCATCCCTCCTTGATCAAATCTAACCATTTGCACCACTCCTCAACTCCATCCTCCAAGTCTTGAACTCTCCTACACGCCTATTTCAACTGGATACTCATTCCTCCACTTTTTTCCCTCCATCCATGCTTCAAAACCCCATTTCTGAACCTCCTGTAGAAAAACTACAGAACATCCTGTAGAAATTCCACAACATCCTATAGAACCCCTGCAGACTTCCTGTAGAAGCTCACGAAAGCGATTTCTTGAGATCCGATCACTGTGAAACTCTTAGGAATGGTGCTAGGGACCCCTTAGGCCCTCTTCTAACCTTCCCAACCTCATGCAAGCATTTCCTCTCGCCAATCCACCTTTGCACAGTCAAAAGCCAGTTAAAAGCACATGCATGATAGTTTTAACAACTTATTCAAAAATACAAAAAGATGTTCTTTTTCAGATGTTACTATAGAAGTAGCTTAGAAACATGTATTTTACCTTCTTAGAAGTCAACGACATTCCTTTCTATAGCTTTCATTATTTTTCTTGCACGAGTAGGGTTAGTGGGTAAAATTAGGGTTTGCTAGGGTTTGCGTTTCTTTTCGGCTTTTAGTTTCTTTCCGCAAGTAGATTAGCTTCTTTTGAGTTAGCTTTCACCCATGAGTTAAAAAGCTTCTTCTAAGAGCTCATAGAAGTTGTCTTAAGCTCCTAGTGGACTTGTTCCAGGTAACCAAGTGACAACTGTGGCAAGAGCTAGTACTTGTGCATACAGCACCGTCACTTCCAAGTTTGTTACGAACTACCAGGTTGATAAAATTAAATAAGGGAGTTCCAGGAGTTGTAGCATTATTGCTGCAATACTGGGGCTCACCAGTCCCTAACTAATTCCTCAGGAATGGGTTATTCCTCTGTCCATTATTAGCTTGCAATTCAATCTAAATGACTTGAGTATGGAAAGGATAGGAAAATATTAGCTATAAATCAAAGGTCTATATTACAGTGGTTTCACTACTAGGCGCTAGTTTAAAATTTGTAAGGTTAGGAAGGATATCATTTTACATTCATGTAAAATTAAATGTGCATATTCAATTATCGTAGGCCTAGTTGAGATATGATTAGTGTATGAGATATAGCTTATTGTTGTCACTGCGATAAACACTCTCCAAAATTTTGCCTACACGTGAATTTTGGAGCCTACTGAAGATCTTGTGATGAGTCATTCGATAGTCACTTCTGGGTTATTTGATTATTTTGAGCTCCCTTCTTGGATTGTAAGTGGCAAGGGTACTTTCTCAGACATGTCCTCACTTAGCACTTAGCACTTATAAATTTCCTCTTGGTTATAGAAGAGATGTTTCCAAGGTAACCTTTTCACTCTAACTAATAGATTGAAGGCTATCTCCTTCAATCTACAGAGGGATCTCTCTGACCTTTACATTGTGGCTAGTTTAGATATTTTTTGTTGATGTAGGGTTTGGTTGGGCTTGAAGTAAATAGTTCATTGGGTGATGGAGTCAAATAGCTAGGGTTTAGATAGTTTTACCAAGATAATTGGTTGTCTAATCAGAATTGATATAGGCAAGGTGGACAACAGATCCTAGACGTTTGTCATTTTCTATAGATGGAGGGAGAAAGTAGGAATATAGTAAACTATAATAGGGCATACACAGTGAATCCTATAATAGCTTTAGAGGATCAAAATGAGAACATTTGAAAAACTCAACTCAGAGCATCACAAGATAAATGGATGTTGAAACAATTAATATTTTTAAAATACTCAGAAGTCATACATTCATGAGATTATAAAGAAGAGAATGTAAAAAACACAGAGATAATACATACTAAAACCTACTATCGCATCGATTTTTATATCACTAGTCAGAATCTACTAATCTTGGCAAACTAAAATGAATAAAGTATTCAAAACACACACACAATGAGTATTTCTCTTCAAAAAACCAACATTTTCTCCATACTTTTCATGTAATATATAGGAAAAATATGATCTAGGTTAAGCTCCTTGAAGTATGGTATAAATAATTATAAAATATTTACATAAACTTGAAAGTTTAATTGAAAAAAATCGCAAAAAACCTATAATCTTAGCTTCTCTGATCTCTAATCTGGCACATCATCCCTCGTCAAAACAAAGTATAAGGCTTTTATATGCTCCTCCTACTAGTATCCTGGAAGAATAGTGATGTCTCTCCTGCAAGATACAATATATAATGATTGTTTTCTTTACATGCTTGATATCTTGAGTTAAACTTGTGTTCCCTCCTTGTAGCCATATGATGCATGAACTTGGAAATGATGCCAAAACTGTGTAACTGTCTACTTCCTTCACTGCTTTCTTTCCTCTAGTTGAATTGTACTCCTTTAGCCACAAAAATATATGACATTTGACCACAATATACTAAAAAATAATTTGTTTCTTTATGATTAGCCATGAGTAAGCCAAATATTGAATATCCATTAGGATTTAGTGCAACAAAATTAGGGTTTTCTATAAAAAAAAATGTAGGGTTTATGTCATACTCTACCCCTGAAGTCAACTAGTCATTTTTCTATGTTTTATGAAACTTTATCAAGGATGTGTAGCTTGGTTTGACTTCTTGTCACCCTTCTGGTAAGTTTTTGTAGACTTTTATCAACTTTTAGGGTTTTTCCTTTTTCCTTCTCAACATACTTTGTTTTCCTCTATATTTTTCTTCTCATTGAAGTCTGCCATGATTTTTCTTTTTCATCAATACTAATAATTTCTTCATTGATATTAAGGTTCATCCTAGATTTTAAATTTAACCTCATTTTATTGGTAGGGTGAGTGTGAGGTCTTTTTCCTGAACCCGGATTTCTGTTTCGGCTTCCTCATCCTCTATTTGAACTTTCTATTTCCTTTTTTTCTTTTTAAGGCTTTCTGTTTTGTTTCTTCCTCCTCTATTATAATTATTTGTTGGATTCTATTCTTCCCTTCATAAAATCTAACCTTTGGTGTTGTCACGAGGAACTCCTCATGTTTTCCAACCTAGTGGTGACTAGATTCTCCTTTGTTTTCTTGAGCTAAAGCTTGAGTGTAAACTATATTTTGGCTTCTCTTTGACCTTGTGGGTATAAGTGGGTTTGGGTTTCTTTGTCTCATCTTCCTCAACTATTCTACTTGCTTATTCAACTCATGAGTATATAAAATTTTGATTAGACTGTTGTTTGGGAGAATTTAACATCTATGGATAAATATTTATTCCCTAGATAAGTAGCTATATCTATAACAACAATTTAAAGTGTTTTAGAATTTTCATATAAGAAATAGATAAGATGAGAAGATAGAATGCCTACCTGTAGTTCCACTTTCCTCTCATCTACCTTCTATCAATTTCGTCACTCCTTCCCGTACTTAATCCGCTTGAGAAGTACCCTGTAAACACAACAAAAGACAAAAACAGATCAAAGCATACGACCTATTGAATATAAATGAAAGGAATCAAATAAAATTCACACACATAAGCATTATGAAACAATAAAATCATATGGGAAAAAGGTTCAAACAATTTATTAGATAGAAGAAGGAAATGCAACCATTGGTGTCCGATCCAAAGCCATTCCTCCAGCTTGGATCCCATCCACATCATTTCAAAAGCATGAAAAACTTGTATCATCACAATACTTGCTTCAAAGCGAAATCTCATATTAACATTATCTCCTTACATTTCAACATAATCTAGCCCCTGATCACTTAGATGAGTGGTCAATTTATCGGAAGATGAAGGAGGTTTAGTCACTAATGGTGGCATTGAATGGCCTTCCATACTTAGAATTAGTTCCATGAAGGAAGGGATGAGAGGATAGGATGCACCTTAACTCATTCCTCATCCATTTTCGAGCCCATAGGAGTTGATAAGTGAGGGAAACTTCTAGATGACTCCAAAATATAAGAATATTCCCCAAACCATACATGAATTTCACTCGTTCTCGCCCAACACAGGTGAAAGGAATCCTAAGTGCTCTATAGAGCACCCTAGCATTGGACTTAACTGCTTTGCAACACACCTTCATAAGGGATTACCTGTGTTGGTCCCTCTAGAGGATATTTCTGGATGTCTTCAAGTCATGAAACTGTCTAGGAAGGAGGCATTCAAAGGGGTGACTTGTTTAGGGCATGAAGCAACTAAATTTAGGGTTTGATGAGCCCTAAAACATTGATCTAGATGTTGGGATTTGATGTGCCCAAATGGATCTGTAACAGTTTCCCCCTAAAGCATGAAGTCAAAAAAATTCCAATGTCGAATGAAATGCTTTACGATGTGATGAGGAGGTATCAAAGTGGAAGGTGACCTACATCAATTACAATACATATATCATGATATTTGATTTTACATGAATTGTTGAGGGAAGACATACCTATGCTCAGCTTATAAAATTTCATTACATGTACATAAACAGTTGTCTACAGATATAGACCCATGATCGGAATGACCATCAATGTAAAGCCATTGTACGTATGATTTAGTACTACTGAAATCGCAGCCTAGATGGATGAAACTAGATCTGGGGTATTCAATCTCATTCAACCATTCACTCAAGTATGAGTCTAACCATGTGAATATGTGATCTGAAGTCGAACATGGGAATACACCATCTGATTACCAGCCAACGATGTAAGCAGTTAACAGATGCGAGAGAAATCACCGATAATGATAATGATCCTGAAGGCATTACAATACATTTTTCATGATGTGAATGGATGATTTGATGTTGAGCACCATACAAAGTATTTCGGTCGAAGGCCATTGATGTATGCTTATTGTCAGAAATGAGAAACCTGTCATTGATGCATGCAAGCTTCAAGGTACTAAATGGGTGTTCCTAAGTCAACTTCTTGGATAATGAGTTGATGTCAACAAGAAATGACTCATTGCAGGAAGGCCTCTATGTATCCCACATCAACGACATGAAACTAGTGTAGTGATTTTAGAGATAGAATTTGACTAATGACAAAAGGTTAAGGAATGGCGGTCATGAAAATGAAGGTTTATGGTATTGCAAAAGATGAAGTTTGACTGAATGACTTTTCTTAAATATGTCGATGACATTGAATGAATTGGCAACATTGACTAAAAACCAAAAGTGATGGATGGTGTGACAGACCATGAGTATGATAACCATCAAGCAGATAACTGAACCCAAATAGTCACGAAGATGAAGTGAAAGTGTCATTTTTAAGAGTGACCTGCTTCCATAAAGTGGTTTTCCCCTTTTCCTTTTTTCCCCAGTCATTGCTAACCAATACCTCTTTATTTTTATCAAGCTTGAGGAGGATAACATATGCTTGTTGTATAATTTCACCCTTCAAGCAAATCCATCACTGTTTGATGTTTTAACAAGTCTAGAGAAGGTGAAACTTGGTATTGTCTAGACGGACAAGTTTGTCACTATTTGATGTTTTTAATGAGTTTAACGACAAAGATAAATCAGTATTTTTCATGTTTAGAGAGTTTGAAAAGGGACAAAAAGAAAACTCCACAAGTTCTTTTTTCGTAAATTAATCTCTCAAGCCCAAAATAGTGTAAAATAATATAAGAGAGATATTATTTCCAATCTGTTAATCAGTTGGAAAGGACACGTGCTCGAAAATCTTTTCATATTTAGAGAGTCTAAAACGAGCTTAATGAGGACTCCACTTTGAGGAACAAGTGGTGTCTAGGATAGCAACTGGTTTTGGTGATTTTAGAACTTCTCAAAACATGTTGATTTATGTGAAGAGGCTAGCTAATAAGACCACTCATTGCAACTGTTCTTCAAAAAAGGGTAAAACAACCAAGTAAAATCATATGACCAGCCAAAGGGATGGTGGCGATGGGATGAAAACGACCAAGGCTCATCTGATGAAAGAGGCTGATAGAATGGAAATCACGAGTGTTAAAATGGAGATGGGTTGATTTTTACACAAGCTTGAACCATGGGAAACTATGCTTGGATTCAGTTTCATGTTTGCACAAGCTTGAAATGAAAAAATATGCTTGGATTCAGTTTCATTTTTACACAAGATTGAAATGAAAAACTATGCTTGGATTCAGTTTCATTTTTACACAAGGTCGAAACGAAAAAACTATGCTTGGATTCAGTTTCATTTTTACACAAGCTTGAAATGAAGAACTATGCTTGAGATTAGTTTACATTCCCCCAGCATGGTGAAAGGGAGAGTCTCCTATAACTAGATGGAAGTCGTTGCAGTGAATTCAGACGGTTATCCAACAGCTTTTTGGCTTCGTCCAGATAGGGAAAAAGGTGAATGGGGTGATTCCCTTCACATAACCTATAGGGAAACTTAACTTTACCACTAGGTGCATGTCCCCCAAGCTTCATTACATTCACCTAAGTAGACTACTTGTGGCTATTAGATGGATGGAATGAAGGTTCATTTACAAGATCAAGTGAAAGACTCGACTGGGATTTTACGAGATCTAATCAAAGACTTGATGTGGAACTTGCTCTAGGGGACCTTGTTTCATTTTTTAATGAGCTTGACAAAAGACAAGGAACTCTGCTCAGATTCCTTGTTTCATTTTTAATGAGCTTGACACAAGAAAAGGAACTATGCTCATACTCCTTGTTTCATTTTTTAACGAGGTTAACATAAGACCAGGAAGTATCCTCATATTCCTTGGTTTCATTTTTTTACAAGGTTGACACAAGACAAGGTACTATCCTCATGGGTGTTGTTTCATTTTTTAGTGAGGTTGACACAATAAAAGAACCATCCTCATATTCCGTGGATCACAACTAATAAGAGGTCATGAAGGAGAGATATGGTTCCAACGACACCAGTACATGATGTACAACATCAATGAAATGATCGTTAGTTGATGTAGGTATGGAACGGGTTGCCACATAATTAACCCATGGCGGGGATGATACCATTGGTACAAAAGGACCATTTACAGAAGATGGTTGACTAGGAGCCATATTTGGAACAGGAAATGAAAGCTGGTCAACGGTGACAATTATGCCTTCATACAGGAAACAAATGACTCAAAATAGTGTTGAAACAATAGTTCCCATGTCATAAACATAGCAGCGCCCAAGAATTAAATTGTAATATAAAGGGCCTGAGACTACCATCACATTTAGATAAATGATTTCTCCTCCCAAAGTAATAGGTAATTGAGGGAGGATCCCTAATGGTTGGTTGGTTCCTTTGTTAAAAGCTAACATATTTTGGGTAACAGGTACAAGTGGCAGTGAACCGATCACTTCCCAAGCAGTTGAGGAAAGGATACTCACTGATGCACCTTCATCTATAATACCGCCATACAATCATATTACAAACTTGTATTATGATCTGGAAAGGCACATCAGAAGGAAGGCAAAATCCTGTCAGTTGATTCCAATCAAAAGAAGTGACTAGACTACTTGGAGGGTGTACCATAGAAATGGGAGAATTAACCCCTTTAGTTACGAGAAATGGAGGATTTCCCTCTTGTCTTGATGGAATAGGAGGACTGTGCCCAAGCTCATTAGAATTCAAAGAAACAAAAATAACCTGAGTGGTATCATATTCACTCTCTTCGGGAAATGTATGATTAACTGAAGGTGATATCAATTCAACTATTTCCTTGACCTATTGACTTAGGTTGGGTATAGAATCATAGGATTCACTTTCAGAGAGAGTGGGCTCGACCGAAGGTTCATTTTGGTCAGTCAATTCATCAACTAGTGAAGGATTTAGGGAGAGTTTCCTGTAACCAGATGGAAGTCAGTGCAGTGAAGCAGGACGGTTATCCAACACTTTTTTGGCTTCTTCTAGATATGGACAAAGGTGAATGGGTTGATTCACTTCACATAACCAATAGGGGAACTTGATTTTTCCATTCTTTCCATGAATTTTACTACCACTAGTCGATGGTGTGTCACCAACATGATCTCAAGAAGTTGATGACACATAATGATGTGAATGAGAAGACCATTCTTCTAAGATCTAAGGAATATCAGGACAATTTTGAAGAATATGGTCTCCCACACAAAGTTTACATGGATATCGAACTCTGTGAGGCTTGATGGATGGTTTCTCATTAGATGTTGCATTCAAATCAATGGTTGCTTGGTTGCCCCTTTCTTGAATTTTCTTCTTCTTCTTCTTAGCCACCTGGTTACTAGTACCAATACTTTCATCGGGCAAAGAGGAAGAAGGGAAGGAAGAAACAACGGAGGAAATTAGTGAGCATCCTTTCTTCACCTTCTTTGCAAGCGCTTGGTTTGCCACTGCTTGTGCCTATTACCTAGAATCTGTTGGGTTTTAATAGAGGAACCAATCAAACATTAGGGATCCTCCCTCAGTTACCTATTACATTGGGAGTAAAAATCGTTTATCTCAATGTGATGGTAGTCCCAGGCCGTTTAGATTACGACATACTTCTAGGGAACCACTATTTTTATGACATGGGAGCTTTTCAACACTATTTCGAGTGATTTGTTTCCCGCATGAATGCAGAGTTGTCACCGTTGACCAACTTTCATTTCCTGGTCCAAATATGGCTCCCAGTCAACCATCTTCCCTAAATGGTCCTTTTGTACCAATGGTATCATCCCCACCACGAGTTAATTATGTGGAAACCTATTCCATGCCTACATCAACTGACAATCAATTTAGTGATGTTGTACAACATGTAATGGGGGCATTGAAACCAGATCTCTCCTTCATCACATCTTATGAGTCATGAAACAAGGATCTACGAGGATAGTTCTTGGTCTTGTGTCAACCTCGTTAAAAAATGAAATAAGGAATACGAGGACAATTCCTAGTCTTGTGTTAACCTCGTTAAAAAATGAAACAAGGAGTATGAGGATAGTTCGTGGTCTTATGTTAACCTCATTAAAAAATGAAACAAGGGGTATGAGGATAGTTCCTAGTCTTGTGTTAACCTCGTTGAAAAATCAAACAATGGGTATGAGGATAGTTCCTAGTCTTGTGTCAACCTCGTTAAAAAATGAAACATGGGGTATGAGGATAGTTCCTGGTCTTGTGTCAACCTCGCTAAAAAAATGAAACCAAGGATATGAGGATAGTTCCTAGTTTTATGTCAACCTCATTAAAAAATGAAACAAAGGGTATGAACAAGGTTCCTTGTCTTGTGTCAAGCTTGTTAAAAAATGAAACAAGGTCCCTTGGAGCAAATTTCTAAGTTAAGTCTTTGATTAGTTCTTGTAAAATCCCAGTCGAGTCTTTCACTTGATCTCATAAAAGAACCTTCATTCCATTAGATTGATAGCCACAAGTAGTCTACTTAGGTGAATGTAATGAAGCCTGGGGGTCATGCATCTAATGGTAAAGTTAAGTTTCCCTGTAGGTTATGTGAAGGGAATCACCCCATTCACCTTCGTCCCTATCTGGATGGAGCCAAAAAGGTGTTGGATAATTGTCCTCCTTCACCGCAGCGACTTCCATCTGGTTACAACATACTCTCCCTTTCATCATGTTGGGGGCATGTAAATCAATCTCAAGCATAGTTCTTCTTTTCAAGCTTGTGTAAAAATGAAATTGAACTCAAGTATAGTCTTTCATTTCAAGCTTGTGTAAACATGAAACTGAACCCAAGCATAGTTCCCTATGGTTCAAACTTGTGTAAAAATGAACCCACTTCCATTTTTAACCCTCGTGATTTCCATTCTATCAACCTTTTCATCAAGTTAGCCTTGGTTGTTTTCATCCCATCACCACCATCCCTTTGGCCGATCATACACTTTCATTTGGTTGTTTTACCCATTTTGAGGAACAGTTGCAATGAGTGATCTTATTAGCCAACCTATTCACATAAATCAACATGTTGTGAGAAGTTCCAACATTACTAGAACTAGTTGCTACCCTAGCCACCACTCGTTCTTCAAAATGGAGTCCTCTTTAAGCTCTTTTCAGGCTCTTTAAATATGAAAATATTACTGAGCACTTGTCCTTTCCAACTCATTAACCGATTGGAAATGATATCTCTCTTGTATTATTTTACGTTTTTCAGGCTTGAGAGATTAATTTACAAAAAAAAACTTTTGGAGCTTCCTTTTTGTTCCTTTTCAAAATATCTAAACATGAAAAGGACTGAGTTATCTTTGTCATTAAACTCATTAAAAAAATGAAATAGCGACAAACTTGTCCCTCTAGACAAGACTGTGTTTCACCTTCGCTAGACTCATTAAAACATCAAATAACAATGGATTCACCCAAAGGGTGAAATTATAAAACAATCATATATTATCCTCCTCAAGCTTGATAAAAAATAAAGAGGTACTGGTTAGCAATGACTGGGGAAAATTGGAAAAAGGGGAAAACAATTAATGGTAGCTAGATTCTCTAGAACATGACACTTTCACCTCATCATCGTGACTATGTGGGTTGGGTCATTCAGCTTGATGGTTATCACACCATTGGTCTATCATACCATCCATTACTTTGTTTTGGGTCAATGCTACCAATTCATCTTAGTCTCACCAACATGTTCAAGAGAAGTCATTCAGTTCAAACTTCATCCTTTGCAATACCATAAACCTTCATTTTCATGTCCGCCATTCCTGAACCTTCTATCATTAGTCAATTTTTCATCTCTGAAATCATTTACCTCGTTTCGTGTCATTGATGTGGGATATATCGAGGCCCTCCTGCAATGAGTAACTTCTTGTCGACATTAGTACATTATCCAAGAAGTTGACTTAGAAACACCCCTTCAGTATCTTCAGGCTTGCATACATCAACGGTAGGTTTCTCACTTCTGGCAATAGGTTGACATCACTAGCCTTTGACCGAAAGACTTTGTATGGTGTTCGACATCAAATCATTTATTCACACCATGCAAAATGTATTATAGTAGCTTGATGGTCATTATCATTATCGGTGATTCCTCTTGCATCTACTAACAACTTACATCATTGGCTAGTAATCAGATGATGTCTTCCCATGTTCGACTTTAGCTAATATATTCACATGATTAGACTTGTACTTGAGCGAAAGATTGAACAAGATTGAAGACCCCAGATCTAGTTTCATCCATCTGGGCTGCGATATTTTTAGGAGTACTAAATCAAATGTACAATGGCCTTACTTTCATGGTCATACATTCATGGGTCTATATCTGTAGACAACTGTATTTGTACATGTAATGTAATTTTATAAGCTGAGCATCAGTATGCCTTCCCTCAGCGAGTTCATTAGAAAAAATAAAATTATCATGATATATGTATTATAATTGATGTAGATCACCTTCCACTTCGAAACCTCCTCTCTAGATAGTAAAGAATTTCACTCGACATACATATTTATGACTTCATGCTTTAGGGGACAACTGTTACAAATCCCTTTGGGCACATCAATCTCGACATATAGATTAGTACTATTAGGGCCACTAAAAACCTAATTCAGCTTTTACATGCCCTAAATAAAGTCAACCATCAGAATGCCTCCTTCCCAAGAGATTCCATGACTGAAATCATCCAAAAATTGCCTCTAAGAAGATCACTGCAAGGAGGCCTTTATCAAGGTGCACTATAGTGCAGTCCACACACTGCCAGGGTGCATTGTAGTGCACTTGAGCCCTCTTTGGCCTATCCTGGGTGATTTGGAAGTGGAAGTTTCCCAAGGCTATCCACCCCTTTGAGCTTGAAATTAGATGAGGTAGGTAGTTAAGGAACATCAATCCCTTTATCCCTTCCTCCATGGAACTAAATTCTAAGTTTCGGAGGCATTCATTATCACCATTTATGGCATAACTTCCTTCATTCACCTATAAAAATACCACTCATCTAAGTGATCTGGGGCTAGAAATCATTGAATTATAGGGAGATGTTGTTAGTATGAGACTTGAGTTGTTTTCAAGTATTGTAATGATGTCAAAATGTCTTGCTTGTTATGAGGAGAGGATGGGATTGAACTAGAGGAGTGATATTGAATCAAGCAAATTGGGTTGTAACTCATCCTTTTACTAATAAAGTGTTCAAAGCTTTTTCCATATGCTTGTATTATTCATTGATGCTTTCATATGTGTATTATGAACTTGATTCCATTCTATGTTTAATCAATAGATCATTATCATATGCTTTTATCAGCTTTTGTCTTCTATCTGAGTGTAGGTACTTTTCAAGTAGATTAAGTATGGAAAAGAGTGGCAGGATTGATCACGGGAGATAAGGAGTACGAAAAAGATATAGGAAGTCTTATTTAATGTCTTATTTAATCTATCAGTTATAAAAATGGGAGAGAATGCTTTTCACCATTGTTCTAGACATAGCTACTAGTCTAGGGGTTTTAACATTTATCTGTAGACACTAAAACTTCCCAAAACAACCACCATGAAGAAACCCAACACTTTTAAAATGAATGGGCTTGGAATAGTATAGAATATGAAAGGACACATCCTTGTGATATCCAAGACCAATTCTATTTATGTTTTTAACAATCTCTTCCCAAGGTCTGATAATGGCCATGTGAAGTGTGGGCTAAACTTCTACATCTTTCTACACATCTGATCCTGAAATGGGTACTGCATATATAATTATTTGTTGTTGATGGGAATATTTGTCAATCTCAAATAAAATATTGTTCTGAACAGAAAAAGGTTTTTCATGATGTCTATTTTTTTGTAGCTCTTCTTGTTGTAGTTGTGTCTCAAGTTGCAAAAAATCAAAATTTTCTTATGCATTTTCTAGAAAGATTTGAATATCAACACGGTGCACTTATTCATTTTAATTGTACTTTAATAAGTAGACATGATCAAAGTTCTCAATAACTCTAATAAATAGTCAATTTTATCAATTTAAAAGGAATTATCTGCAAGACTTAAATTAATGTAATTCAATGCATTTATGCAATCAACACACAAATCTAAACTCAATGCATATGACATATTTTTGACTAGAGATAAGACTTCTCAAAGAATGCACCATTCCAATCTCACCTCATCATATAGAAACAATGTAGCACCAATTCAATGTATTTCCCACACAACTCACTTCATTAAAGAAGAGATTTAACTCACATTCAATTGCAACACTCTAATGAATGTGGAATAGAGATGCTTCAATGCATAGAAATGTCGAAGATTATAAAAAGCTGGAGCTTGGTAAGGTGAAAGTGTATGCTTATAAGCCAACTATATTCCATCATATGAAGCATATAATTCATGATCTATATATACCATCGATTAAATGCATGGGTGTTTTAACTCTCTGCACAAAGAATTATATATCTTTTATAAATGCACCAGAAATAAACCAATGCACAAAACTCTAGAGAGAATAAATTTATGGTGTTAATCATTTTCTGAATGTATATATGAATTTATTTTATAATTCTACAAAGTTTCAATACTTTCAAACTGGAGGAAGATTACTAGCATTCTTTCTCACTCTAAATCAGGGTGGTTTGTCAACCTATGATATCACTACATTTGATGTCATGGAGTGTTGGATTCAATATAGAAGCTAGACTTAGAATCTCTTCAGTGGTGCTACTCAATTATTTTATCAAAATATCATCTAAATCTAATGCATATTTCATCAACTAAACCAAATAAGCTCTACCTTCCATCATAGGATCAAAACCCCTTCACATTCCCTTCAAATATAGGAAAAGCTCGATGCCGGGAGTTCCCATTGTAGGGCTTGTACATGTTTATTCTTCGTGAACAATATCCTTTCTTATGGGGATTGAGAATTTTTTCGTGCAATTTTCAATTCACTTTGTAAAGGCTTGCATGGTACAATTATTTGTTGTACACCGCATTTTGCAAGAGGATATAAGAGAGGCCTCGGGGCAGAGAATTATGACCAGGACTACCAAAATAGATTAATTTCTTTTGCATGTTTCATATCACATGGAAGAAACAATATTGTACTATAATTTAGCTAGAAAGATGACTGGTCAACTATATATGCATTCTAATTCTTTGAAACCTCAAAAAGAATTAAGCAAGAGGGAGTAAAGCTTTGAATGGAACAAACTTTTTTGAGGAGGACCTATAAATAGTTCAATGTTTCCTTTTCTTAAGAATTATAGTTTGTATGTAGCAGGGACGCAATAACATTAGTAGAGAATCAAGTGCAACATTGACAGGGATGGTGGATAATATGTTGAAAAGGATGGTAGATAATAGGTATCACATAACATTACATGTTGAAGCGGTAGATTTACTATGTCATGGTAGGTTTCAAACACCAGGCAAACCAAAATGGTAGAAAGAATGGTAGAAATACTGAGCTGAGAACACTTTTTTTCATTTTGTGGGTAGAGAATGGCAAAGGGGTAGCCCAAATGTAGCTGGAAAAGGGGCATGTTTGCACCAATACCACAACAGAGAAAAAGGTAATGATCTATGCTTTTACACATGTCCGAAAAGCTGCAACAAATATGGAGGATTCACTAGTAGAAAATGACGAAATTAGTGACGAGGTGTCTAAAAATGTTAGTCACCACAACTTTTCCAAGTGAAATACTACCAAAAATGAGAAATCTTAAGTCACCTAGCTAAAATAATAATTTAGTCTCTATTTAAAATATACTACTAGATAATAAGTACTGCAACTAAAAATGACTAACGTGAATGACTAATTTAGTTTAGGAACACAAATATGACTACTTAAAAAGTAATAAAATAATCCAAATTAATCATTTATGTTAGTCATTTTAATTGTTTCACTTCTAAAATCTGAACTTACAAGTCATAACAACTTCAAATGATGTATAAATTGGCTAAAAGTTTATAATTCCTTGAACATTTCTTTATTGGATCAATATATGATTAAATTTATGGAGTTTATTTTATATCCTTTGATCAAATTCACAAGGAATTAAATTCAAAGGCTTACAACTGAGTCAAAGACATTATGAACAATACCTGTAAAGAGAAGAATACATTATGGATAATAGTGAAAGAAACCATCTTCCTCAACGTTAGATTAACACCTAATTTAACATTGCAAAACAACAACAACAACAACAACAACAACAACACCTATAAATATATTTATACCTTCTTTACTCTTTAATAATTATGAAAAAATTAAAATAAATATAAAAATTATCTATAATTTCTTCCCCATTAGTTGTGATGACCATTGTTGACTCCTAAAAGCCCAAAACAAAAAAAATTCTTCTAAAAAGGCTTTTAACCCAACTAACCATAAAAGTGAATTGGTAAAGTTGTTAATCAACTATCACTTCAAGAGTATAAATACCTTATTTTTCGAGAGTAATAACTTAGTTGTGTGCAAATTCTGAAAATTACTCTTTATCTTCTTCAAGTACCAAATCAAAGAGCCATTTACCTCAACTACCCATAAAAACGAACCGGTAAAGTTGCTAGTCAACTATCAATTCAAGAGTGCTACCTTAATTGTGTGGAAAATTTGAAAATTACTCTTTATCTTCATCAAGCACAAAACCAAATAGCAATTCCCTACTTTGAACATATAGTAATTTACTTTTCCATCAAGAAAAATATATGCCTAAACTAAATTCGAGATTGTCATGTGTCTATTAATATTTTATTGCATTGGTTCTTAATACTAGTTTTACAACATGGCACACAAGAAGGCTTCATTTGCAAAGGAATTGATATTATACACCAACAACATTTCCGTAAGTTTTCTTGTTCTAGTTGCAGGGCTCAAACATCTCGATCCTAACAATAATGCCTCAACAAAGGCAACAAAATTAAAGGAGGAATGCAAAAAATGTTTTCGTCAACCTAAGATACTTACAAATCCTTATGAGGTATTCATCAGAAACCCTTTTGAGGTATTTATCAATATTTGAAAATTATTGTTCCCCCACTCAAACTCAAAGAAGATACACAATTTTTAATGGTGAAATCTATGTTTATTACATCAACCCTTGAATACTAAATTCAAGGATGTGCACAAAGGTTACTAATTATTTATGCTTTACAAATGTGATTTTTTCTTTCAAACATTGGACCAAAAATATATTGGATTTTACCTCAAATCCGATACTGATGAATCATTGGTTATATTGATAATTTACCCAATATTCATGACACAAAATTTTGGTTTATTTCTTCTCATACATTGATTTTGATTTCCAACTTTGAATTAATTATTAATTTACTTTGTTGTCTCTATTTATAGCTCTATTAATTTTTGTTCACTTAGTATTCCTACCTTTGGATCTGTAACCTTAGATTCATTTAGTTTTGTTTCAAAATTCTAGGTCCCAAACCTTTGCTATTTGAAAGTTCTCATCCTATACTCTAGAAGCATTGTAATTGGTGTGAATAATTCTAGCACCACAAGTGGCCTATTTCCATGGACATGAGGGTCCTCAAAATATGAATTAATAATCACATGCATTTCCTTCATATTCATGTGAGGGGGTACTCTTCTATCAAAATATGTCCCGAACTACTTGTTTGTGTCTTCGAGGAATGAGACCTTGGTAGGTGGCCTTCCACAAGCATACTAATTTGATAATGAAATATATCCCCATGGACCAAACCATGAATATACGAGTCATTTATCCTCTTGAAATTGTTCTCTCGGGGTTTCACCTATTGAATTTGTGAATAACATTCCAAATCCCAACCCCCACCTCCCATAACATAAACATTTATGCTCCTTTATGGACAAATTTTCTAACAAATTCAAAAATTTGAATTTTGTGTCTGAATTGTAACTTTTGGCTCCTTAAATTTTAATTTATACATTGTAAGTTATTTATCACACCACTCTTTCTTACTACTACAAATGTGCTTTTATAGGATTTTAGCTATAATTTTCGTTATGACAAAATTTACATGTTTGTAAATGTGTGAATTCAAACTATTGCTCCCATTCCAATTCTGCATGTTATGTATGGATGAGAGACATTTGTAAGGTTGAATATTTTTTATCTCCATTTAGAATTATCAATATTTGATTTTCTACACATCCCAATGTTATTAGACGTATGCTAATTTTATAATCATTGTATCCTTCTTTTCATTCTAGTTTAATTGTTACAACCATGGTTTTTGGGTTGCGATTTGTTTCTCTTGCATGTTGTGATAATTTATGATGTTATAAATATAGATGATATTTATGTAACCTTTAACTCAACTGGAGGGTTAGAATAAGTTAAATAGAAACTTTATGAGCTGGTTATTCCTCCATTACAGAGACCTATTTTGTTTGGGCAGTGCAAGTTCCTCAGTCCTCCAAAAGGTGTTTTGGTATATGGCCCTTCTAGAACTAGGAAAACATTACTTGAAAAGGAAATAACAAGAGAATTAGGAGTCGTTTTCATCAATGTAAGCCTAGCCAATCTAATGAGCAAATGGTTTGGGAATTCTTAGAATCTTGGTATATCAACATCCTTGCCTTAGTTTTGTTTGAAGTATTACAAGAACTTTCTTGCATTGGAAATATATGTTTCTATTACATTTCTCTTTCATGATGATAATTTGATACCCACTGGGTCATTTTTGGCTTGTCCTAATAAATTTTGTTTTAGTAGATATTGTTAGGATAGTATACTATATTCCTTGATTTATGATATATATGGCTTTACTTGAATTCTCATAGATGATGGAAAATAGATGTCTTGGGGTACTACAATTTAAGGCTGTGAAAGGATATCACTATAGATTTATTAAAATGTTCGAGCTAAACAAAATGGTTTTTGTTATGGAACCAGTCACCTTAGCAACAAATCCTCTCATTTTGGAATACTTATTGAATCATCGAGGTATCCCAAAGCTCAAATTTATAAGCTATTTTATGTCACTATATCACTACCACTGAAAACCATCTTTATGTTGGATGGTTAAACATCTTGATGATCCATCTCTTATTGACTACAACTTTTGTATTCATTATTTATTTCATCATCACACCTCCAATATATATTTATGGTGTTCATGAGCCTATATCCGGTTCTCTTATTTATGGAAACAATATTACATTTGGCAGAATTATTCCTACCTTTGCAAATATCAGTTTTCACTTCTATCCCATTGGGGAAGTAGCTTTTGTCGATGAATGGATAAACAACGAGGACCCTATGAGTCAATCATTCATTTCGTTAATATATTTCCCACATGACACAAATATTTGATGGTCTATCATATCCATACACTCTATTATGGTTTTCATAGATGCCCAACCTATAACAATGAGTTGCATTCTATTGTGAAAGCCCGTAAGCAAGTGAATGCATCTAAGTGTTGAGAATGATGCTTTCTTCACACTTTGTTTGATCCTCTTGTTAAATTATCACCTCAAAGGAATGCTTCAATTATATTGTGAGGTGTGAGATTGATATCCTTCTACCAAATACAAAAGACATCTTTTATATCCTAGTTAGATTTATATTTTCGCACATTTTTCTCATTTCCTTTTGTTATATGTATGTGTGGAGATGCAAATACCTTTGCCATATTCTATAGGAGGATCGCGAAATTATAGGTGAGTAAGGAGGCCTAATCCTTTGATTTGTTTGCATATTATTTGATCTCTTTTGGCATATTCTAATAACATTTCTCATCATTGATGCCACACAATCATGGTCTCTTATGCTCCTAAAAGGTTAATCATTCTTAATTCGATTACATTAACTTGAACACTAACCACAATCGGCAATATCCTTCAAATGCATGAACATTAAACAATATTGGCATTATAATATATCCAAGGGCCACTTTGATTTTCTTGATAAATATTAAAAATACTTTTAATTTGAAAACATAAACTAAAATGATTTTTAATTGATTAAATATTTTGAAATTTTTTATTATAAAAAATAGATTAATTATTCAAAATCCAAATATTCTAAAAAAACATGAAAATTAAATTCCACGCCAAACAAATTTTAACTAAACCCAACCCAAAACAAATAAAAAAAATAATATTTGTCTAAAAAGTTAATGAGATTTTGGGGGCACTTAACATATATTTAAGCTTGTAGGAGGCATTACAAAACCCCCTTTTTTATGTTTAGGTCTTTTGGGACAGGTTGGAGGAGGACCAACATTATCTCTCAAGTGCTGTAGTGGACACAACCTGCTTGGTATCACTAATAATTTTGAAATTTTTATTCCACTCTCTACATTCTCTAGAGAGCTTGGGGATGCAGATAATACAATGATCGAAACACCACGCTCCCTATTGGTTGACAAGATGGATGAGTTGTTTGGCATGTGTGAGATCATCTTCCATCCTTCTCAAACACATTTCTGCAGGATTCAACAACATTTTTTGTTGACCTTGGAATCAATTTGGAATATGGTCCAAGAAGGATGCCATGTGGGAAAAGTGCATATGAAAAATTTGAAGATTTTCCTCCATATCAACGACGCCTTTAATCTGCATGATAACTACACCAAGATTGAAGAATGGTTCCTACCATTTCCTTAGCCACATCGGTCCCAATATTAGCAGCCATGGAATGAATAAAACTATAAATCAAGGGGAAATAACAATTAAAAACCAAAGTAAAGCGAAACGGATGTATATCACAAAAGAGGGAAGAAAAATGGTGTGACGGGGTGAGGAAAATGTGTGTCAGCAATGAGCAGAGAGGCCAAGATGCAATGTTGTTGAACATCTACAAGGGGAAGCAACTAGATCCCATGTTAGTGCTTTGTTGGAACAACTTCTTTGGAATATTTCAAAATATTTCCCAAATACACAATCAATTTAAAATGACAATACCATAATCAAAGGTGTGCGTTAATTTATAATTGTTTTCCATAGAATGACGAATATGTCATGAAGTACAAACTCGAGATCCTGAATTAGATATTCCTAAAACATATGAATCTGTAAATGCGGAAAAATAAATTAATTGGTTAGTTAAAGATTAGTGCGAGGACAGAATTAAAAAACTCTATGATGCCCCATCCATATTAGAGGATACAAAATATGATAAAATGCAGTAGCTAGATAACCTTTGTCCTTGAAATAGAGCATAAGTCCTTCAAAATTTTACCTTGCTAATTATTCTACTAAAGTTTGAATTTCTATTCTGGAGCAATGAGAAATTGTCAACCCCTCTGATTCTAAATATCACTCTATTGAAATTCTAGGTGAAAAGACTGATATTTCAAAATAAATTTGTTGCACTATGTGTGGACAGAATAGATCATTCCCTTGAACCCTCACATAGGCTCCCTACAACATCAATATTTTGTATTTTCTAGAAAGGCGATTAATTCATTTGGTGAGGGTGATCCATTGTGTCTACAGGAGAAGAGGAAGAATTCATATATAAAACGTTGAATTTTGTTGGCAGTATGTGGAGCTAGAGAAAGGATATATGTTGTATCATTCCTACATCAAAGGCTCAGTCTTTTGCCTTAGGACATGGACCAAATTTTTAGCAATAGATACATCAAAACAATAAATGATTGGAAAGCTCAATAAATTTTCCTTCACGTAAATATGCATGTCCTATATTAGATTTGTTATATATTTGGGGTCGTTCACGTTGATTATACAAGAGTATAATTCTCATTGAGGAGATAGTGTTATGAATGATTTTTCTACTTTCATGGATTTTCATGGCTAGGGTTTATGATTGATCTTGATTTCTTAAGTAAGTGGTCTCTATAATTTTGTTGGATTTTATTATGGATGATTATTAAGTGTAATTGTATTTTTATAGTGGAGAGGGTGCATTCTCTTGGTTTCTTATTGGATAATTCCCTTTCTTGAAAACCCTAGGAACATTTTCAGTGGAGAGTCTTCTCTTGAATTTGTTGGATTTTGTAAGATACTAGGTGGAGCTTCTAGGGTTAGTAGTGGAAATCCCTCAGTATTACCCTAGAGTCACTTACACTCTCACAAGGGAGTTCTTAGTTGATCCAGATGCCCAATGGAAAGGCACTAGTCTTTCATCTTCCCATCAAATTCAAAATTCTAAAACTCTTTCAAATTCATTTTGTTGGATTTACTCTTCTTATCACCTTGAAACTTATTACTATGCATCCCAACAATGTGATCGTAGTGAATTCCCCCTTGAGTTGGAGGAGGGTTATCCTGAAGTGAAGAAGAGGGTTGATGAGGTGACAATGGCCTCCTCTTAGTTGCAATCAAACTGCACTTTAGATTTTTGACATTATCTCAAGAAGTTTTAGTTTTTGTGATTAACATTTTGGCACAGTTGTTGAGGATAAATTCTATTTCCCTAAATACATTGGTAGAGATGCTACAAATTTAATGGTTGTTTCATTATTGAATATTTATTTTCATATTTTTTATTCCTTTATGAGAACGAAGATCTCAGTTTTTATAGATTTTGAAGACTTTATGCTTGTGAGGTGGGACAAACATAATTGTGAAGGCATTGGTGGCTCACCTTTGTGACTCTATTGTAATAAGGCACAAAATTACATTTATTATCAAATTTGAGCCCTCATATAGGGAAATTGTATGTGATATATGATGGTCCCATAGAATTTCATGAAATATAAAAAGCTCTTGATGTGACGAGTATCATGGGTACCCTAATTAGTGTCCACCACATTGATGGGAAGATTGTCCAAAATTTTATGGAAACCAATCATTGGCCATTTTCCATGTGGTATATGTATTGAAGTATGTTTAAAAACTCAATGTGGTACAAAAAAATGTGATGATGAGGTATTTTTGCTCATTAGTTGGAGGCAAAAATGGATTGGCTTAAATATTCTCTCAAACCAAAGATATATCATCCATTGTAGTTTTCATTGAAGAATTTCTCAAGCATTGTAGTCCCAGATTTCAAAGGTATGAAGATACCTATGTGTACTTGATGGCAACTCTATAACATGAAGCCCTTCTTGACCGCCCTAAAATTGATCAATATCACACGAAAGATCATCGGCTTCTTGATGAAGAACTTTCCCATGCTCCCATGTTGAAGCTAGAACCATCTCAAAATTTCTTTGAAGAACAAGAATTGGATGAATATAGTGAGTTTTGAGAGCAAATGGTTGAAGCCTACTATGATGTGAATTTCTTTATTGGGCTTTGTGTTGAAAGAAGAAAGGAATTTGATGTTCTATTTCAAGCTTATCAAAGCGTTCCTATGGATGTGCTTATCTTAGAGCTTGTTAAAAGCTACAAGGAATTGAATTTTCCTTGTACTGATATAGAAAGAAGTATGGCAGTAGGAAAGAATCCCGAAGCTTGGATCAACCCTTCATCTTGTTTAGGGAACTACTGGAGCTTGACATAGTAGAAGAAGAATGGGGATATGTTAAGAAAAATGTCCAAACACAATAAAGGAGCAACCCTATGCCCTTGTTGTGGAAGTTGATCAGGAAAGCATGTTGGATCAGTCCTTTGATGAAGTGTTTGATGAACAGATTGACCTCATAATACAACCAAAGCTTCATTAGTGAGAGTTTCTTTGGATGAAGTTGTATGTGCCTTAAAATAACAAAGTGAAATCCATTTATCTAAGATTGAGTCTCAAAAAGTGGACATAAGCAAAGATTATCAAAATATTTCAAAATGTGAAATCACTTTAAAATGACAATACCATAATGAAATGTGTGTGTTAAGTTCTAAATGTTTTCCAGACAATAAGGAATCTGTCATAAAGTAGAAACTCAAGATCCTGAATTAGATATTCCTACAACATGTCAATTTGTAAATGAGGAAAAAGTAATTAGGTAGTTAAGATTAGTGCCAAAACAGAATTGCGAAACTCTATGATGCCCCAACCATATTAGAGGACAAAAAAAAAATGATAAAATGTGCTAGTCAGATAACCTTTGTCATCTAAAGAGAGAAAAAGCCTTTCAAAATTTCATCTTGCTAATTATTCTATTGAAGTTTGAAGTCATGTTCTGGAACA
This sequence comes from Pinus taeda, assembly GCA_000404065.3. Classification (NCBI taxonomy): domain Eukaryota; kingdom Viridiplantae; phylum Streptophyta; class Pinopsida; order Pinales; family Pinaceae; genus Pinus; species Pinus taeda. The sequence goes on from APFE030219530.1 coordinate 29,688, forward strand.
ATGAGAAATTTCCAACCCCTATGATTCAAAATATCACTCTATTGAAATCCTAGGTGAAAACAGTGATACTTCAGAATAAATTTGTTGCACTAACTCTGGATAGGATAAATCATTCCCTTGAAACCTCACATTGGTTCCCTACAACATCAATATTTTTTATTTTTTGGAAATGCCACTAATTCATTTGGTGAGGGTGATCCACTGTGTCTCCATTAGAATAGGAAGAATTCATAGCTAAAACTTTGAATTTTGTTGGAGGTATGTGAAGCCAGATAAAGGATACATGTTCTAACATTTCTACATTAAAGGCTCAGTCTTTCGCCTTAGGAAGTGGACCAAATGTTTAGCAACAGATACATCGAAAGAATAAATGACTGACAAACTCAATAAATTTTATTTTAAGTAAAAATATATGTCCTATATTAGATCTATTATATATTTTGAGGTGGTGCATGTTGATTATACAATAGTAGAATTGTCATTGAGGAGATGGTGTTATGGGTGATTTTTCTACTTTCATGGATTTTCATGGCTAGGGTTTATGATTGATCTTGATTTCTTCAGTAAGTGGTCTCTATAATGTTTTTAGATTTATTTATGGATGATTATTATGTGTAATTGTAGTTTTATAGTGTAGTAGGTACATTGTTTCGGTTTCTTCTTGGATAAATACTTTTTTGAAAATCCTAGGAACATTTTTAGTGGAGAACCTTCTCTTGAATTTATTGGATTTTGTAAGATACGAAGTGCATCTTCTAGGGTTAGTAGTGGACATCCCTAGGTACTACCATAGAACCACTTACACTCTCGCAAGGGAGTTCTTAGTTGATCCATACACCTAATGGAAATATACTAGTCTCTCATCCTCCCATCAAATTCCAAATTATAAAACTCTTTCAAAGCCATTTTGGTTGGATTTACTCTTCCTATCACCTTTAAACTTAGTGATCTAAATCCCAACAATGTTAACCTAGGGAAGTCCCCCTTGAGTTGGAGGAGAGCTAGCTTGAAGTGAAGAAGAGGGTTGATGAGATGACAATGGTATCCTCTTAGTTGCATTCAAACCACACTTGATATTTTGGAATTAATCTCAAGAAGTTTGAGTTTGTTTGATAAACATTTTGGCATCGTTGTTGAGGATAAATTCCATTTCCTGAATACATTTGTAGAGAAGCTATAACTTTGATGAATGTTTCACTATTGAAGGCTTATTCTCATATTGTTGATTCCTTTGGGAGAGTGAAGATCTTGATTTTCTACATAGTTTGAAGACTTTGTGCTTGTGAGGTGAGACAATCATAATTGTTAAGGCATTGAAAACTCACCTTGGTGAATCTATTGTAATAAGGCCCAAAATTACATTTATTATCAACTTTGAGGCTTCATATTTGAAACTTGTATGCGATAAAGGATGGTCCCATGGAATTTCATGAAATATATAAGTATCTTGATGTGAAGAGTATCATGGGTACCCTAATTAGTATCCACCACATCAGTGGGAAGATTGTACAAAATTTGATGGCAACCAATATTTTAGCCATTTTTCATGTGGTATATGTCTTGAAGTATGTTACAAAACTCAATGTGGTACACAAATATGTGATGATGAGGTCTATTTCTTGTTTTTTGGAGGCAAAAAAGGATTGGCTTAAATATTTTGTCAAACCTAAGGGTATATCATGCATCGTACTTTTCATTGAAGAATTTCTCAAGTGTTGGGGTCCAAAATTTCAAAGGTATGAAGATAGATATGTGGACTTGATGACATATCTACAACATGAAGCCCTTCTTGACCCCCCTCACATTGATCAAGATCACACGAAAGATGATGGGCTTCCTAATGAAGATTTTTCCCATGCTGAAGCTAGAACCATCTCGATATTTCTCTAAAGAACAAGAATTGGATGAGGATAGTGAGTTTTGTGAGCATCTGGTTGAATCCTGCTACAATGTGAATTTATTGATTAGGATTTGTATTGAAAGAATAAAGGAATTTGATGTTGTATTGCAAGCTTATCAAGGTGATCCTATGGATGTGCTCATCTTAGAGCTTGAAAAAAGGTAAAAGGCATTGAATTTTCCATGTGTTCCTATAGAAAGAAGTATGGCAGTAAGAAAGACTCCCCAAGCTTGAATCGACCCTTGATCTTGTCTAGGGAACTACTGCATCTTGACATAGCAGAAGAATAATGGGGAGACGTTGAGAAAAATGTCCAAACACACTAAAAGAGAAACATTATTCCCTTGTTGTGGAAGCTAATAAGGAAAGCATGTTGGATTAGTCATTTGATGAAGTGTTTGATGAAAATCCTGACCTCACAACATAGCCAAAGCTTCATCAGCTAGAGTTTCTTTGGAGGAAGTTGTCTGTGCCTTAAAAGAACAAAGTGAACACCATTTATTTCAGATTGAGTCTCAAAAAATTGATGTCCAGAAACTTCATGACCATTTGTATAGAAAATTCCACCACGAAGTGTAATATCCAAGTGACGCAAAAATTCTTTCGAGGGTGATATTGGAATAGAATGATTGAAGTGCACATGGTATTAACTGTAGTGTTTTAGAAGAATTATAAATTTTCAAACCATTTATGAAATTATATATTATATTATAATATAATATTATATATATATATTATATATATATATATATTATATAATATATATATAATATATATATATATATATATATATACAATATATATATATTATATTATACATATATATACATATATATATATCATTTTGTTTATTTAAATATATTATTTAAAAAAAAATGTTGTGTTATAATTGTGTTTTATAACAATGAAAAAAATATTTATGTTTAAAATGGACATACGCAAAGATTTTCAAAATATTTTAGAATGTGCAATCACTTTAAAATGGAAATACCATAATCAAAGGTGTTTCTTAATTTCTAATTGTTTTCCAAACAATAAGGAATCTGTCATGAAGTAGAAACTCAAGACCTTGAATTAGATATTCCTATAACATGTCAATTTGTAAATGAGGAAAAAGAGAATAATAAGTTAGTTTAATATTGGTGCCAAGAAATAATTAACAAAATCTATGATGCCCCAGCCAGATTAGAGGATACAAAAAAAAATGATAAAATACATTAGTCGGGTGACCTTTACCCTTGAAATAAAGTAGAAGTCTTTGAAAATTTCATCTTAGTAATTATTATACTAATGTTTGAAGTCTTGTTCTAGATTAATGAGAAATTTTCAACCCCTGTGATTCCAGATATCACTCTATTAAAATCCCATGTGAAAACATTGATATTTCACAATAAATTTGTTACACTAAGTCTCGACAGGATAGATCATTCCCTCAAACCCTCATATTGTATCCCTACAACATCATTATTTTGTATTTTCTGGAAAGGCCATTAATTCATGTGGTGAGGGTGATTGACTGTGTCTCAAAGGGAAGAGGAAGAATTCATTGCTCAAACTTTGAATATTGTTGGCAGTATGTTGAGCTACAGAAAGGATATATGTTATATCATTCCTACATCAAAGGACCAATCTCTTTCCTTAGGATGTAGACCATATTTTTAGTAATGGATACATGGACAATTTCATATTTTGGTCTGCAAATGCCTAGAACTTATTTTAGACTCGCAACAAAGGAAGTTGTAGCATAGTAGCATCGTGATTTCGATGTGTCACTATTTTGCGTGATGGTCAAGCACAGAGGAAAGGGTAATTGTACTTGTGAGCTTTGATGGAGTTTTAACTGGTAAAGTGGTCATTCTCACGATTACATGATGATATGTTGGAGTTCTCCTAAACTCTCATGAGAAGCACATGTCCCCAAGTAGGAGCCTAATGTTACCCATTAACCTATCATAGGCGGGATATATATGCCAGATTCAATTCTAGACTTTTTGGGAAGAAATGGTTTTTAGAACAAATAGAGTGAGGAAGAGAACATTATAGTAATTGGACACCAGAAACCAACATTATTTGTTGCTTGGAGCCTTGATGATAAATTGTTGCTTTCATGTGGTATTGAGGAGGTCGTTAAGCTTATGAATATTGAGGGTGGTGAATGTAAATTGACATATGGTGAAGCCAATAGTGGGCTCATTTCCTATGGTTGGTTTTAGAGCATAAACAATTTACGTTTAACAGAGTCAATAATACACCCACATATGGAATCTTAAGGGAAAGGGCATGAATGCTAAGAATTGTCTTATATGGTTATCACATTTGGTGGAAAAGATATAATCAACATTTATGGGTACAATGATATTGTCGTGTACAACTCGTATACAGAAAAAGAAAGGTTAATTAATAGAAAAAATCTTGTTGGTGTCTCTTACTGAAGTCAAAGGGGTTTGATAGACTATTCAAAACGCAATCTATGCAAGATTTGGGAGATGTTTACTTGAGCTTAATGGACACAATGCCATTATAGTTATGGAAGATGAAGTGTTATCCATGGATGAGTAAGTTTTTTTTCTTGTTTCAGTTGATACTGTAGGATAAATATGCATTAAATGTGAAAGAAGAATCTTTGAAGCTTCTTACCCCACTTATTAGCATGGGTACATACGTAAGAGAGGGAAGAAAAAGAGTTCAATGTAGTTATGAAAATGTGTGTCGCCGATGAGTAGAGAGACCAAGTTGAAGTGTGGTTGAACATCTACAAGGAGAAGCACCTAGATTCAAAGTTAGCGCTTTGTTGGAACAACGTCTTCAAAATATTTACAGAATGCACAATCATTTTAAAATAACAACACCATAATCAAGGGTCTGTGTTAATTTCTAGTTGATTTCTCGACAATAAGAAATTTGTCATGAAGTACAAACTCAAGCTCCTGAATTATATTCCTACAACATGTCAATATGTAAATGAGGAAAAAGAAAATAATTGTTTAGTTAAAAATTAGTGCCAAAATAGAATTAAGAAACTCCATGATTTCCCAACCAAATTAGAGGATTCAAAAGATGATAAAATGGAGCAGCTGGATCACCTTTTTCATTGAAATAGAGCAGAAGTCTTTGAAAATTTCATCTTGCTGATTAATCTACCGAAGTTTGAAGTCCTATTTTGGATCAATGAGAAATTGTCAAACCATGTGATTCCAAATATTACTCTATTGAAATCCCAAGTGAAAACATTGATATTTCATAATAAATTTGTTGCACTAAGTCTAGAGAGGATAACTCATTCCCTCAAACCCTCACATTTGCTCCCTACAACAACAATGTTTTGTATTTTCTATAAAGGTCACTAATTCATTTGGTGAGGGTGCCCCACTATGTCTCCAAGCGAAGAGAAAGAATTCATATCTAAAACGTTGAATTTTGTTGGTAGTGTGTGGAACAAGAGAAAGGATACATGTTATAACATTCCTACCTTAAAGACTTTGTCTTTTGCCTTAGGATGTGGACCAGATTTTTAGCAACAAATATATGGACAGTTTCATACACTCATAAGTGGTAGTAAGGGTTATATTTAAGATTTGGGGGATGATGTCGATGATATTTTTGGTCTCTCAATGCCTAGAATTTATTTTGGACTAGCAACGAAGGAAGTTCTGGCATACTAGCATCATGATTTCAATGTGTCACTATTTTCCACGATAGTCAGGCAAAAAGGAAAAGGTGGATGTGCTTGTCATCTTCGATGGTGTTTTAAGTGGTAAAGTTGTCATTCTCATGATTACATGATGAGATGTTGGAGTTCTCATGCACTCTCATGAGAAGCACATGTCCCCAAGTAGGAGCCTAATTTTACCCATTAACCTAGCATGGGGGGATATATATACCATATTCAGATCTAGAATTTTTGGGAAGAAATGGTTTTTAGAAAAGACAGGGTGAGGAAGAGAACATTCTAGTAATTGCACACTAGAATTTGGCACAATTTATTGCTTGGATCCCTAATTATGGATTGTTGCTTACATGTGGTATTGAGGAGGTTATTAAGCTTAGGAATTTTGAGGCTGGTGAATGTAAACTAGCCTATGGTGAAGCAAACAATGGGTTCATTTATTTTTGTTGGTTTTAGGGGATAAATAGTTTATGTTTCACTGAATTGATAATGCACCCACATATGGAATCTTAAGGGAAAGGACAAGAATTTTAAAAATGGTCTAATCTAGGTATCACATTTGGTGGAAAAGATATAAACAACATTTATGGGGACAATATTATTGTCATGTGAAACTAGTATGAAAAAAATGTGAAGTTAATTAATATAAATAATCCTCTTGGTGTCTTTTACTGAAGGCAAAGGGGTTGGACACACTGTTTAGAACGTTGTTTATGCAAGATTTGGGAAATATTTACTTGAGATTAATGGACACAATGCCATTATAGTTATGGAAGATGAAGTGTTAGCCATGGATGTGTAAGCTCTTTTGTTTGTTGTAGTTGACACTATAGTATAAATGTGCACTAGGTGTGAAAGAAGAATATTTTAAGCTTGTTACCTCTCTTGTTAGCATGGGCACATAATTTCTTTAGTGCAACATTCATCACCATTGTGAACCCAAGGTCACAAGTATCAACTCATGTAAGAACCATGTTAGACTTTACATTAGGCATCCTAGACTAGTGTCTTGTTAATTTTGAGTCTATATTTAGTTGGACCACACCTTGTCCCTTGAAATATTCACCTAAGATTTCTCATCCTTAAGCAAATTGGATGGCTTAAGATGGACTCTCTTAAGGACTCATGGTTTTATGGGAGCCTACATTTGTAGGCATGATCACCATTGTAAAGGCCAGTCCAACTTGCATCAAGGTGCATCCATTTCATTCCACATGGTCAGAGCCTTTTGGAGTCTACAGGTGACCTTTTCCTTGGTACAATATTCCTCCTGACAACTCTCATAGCGTAGTTGTTTCATATGACAACATTCACATTTCTCAAGGTAGTTCACGGTTCCCTATTCAAAGTGGTCCTCATGGTCAAAATTTCAATCTAGTATCATATTGTATAGCATCATGAGAGGATTCCATACCATGTGGAATTATTTTGATTTGTTCATTTAGTGGCGAGTTAAAGGTCAATAGGTCAAAACAAGTTTCCAGGTGATGAAACAAGGGAAACATTGGGTGGTTTGTAACATGCATTATGTTAAAAGTGGTCAACTAAATGAGAGGAACAGAAATCATGTTTCATATTTTACAAATCCTGAATCGCATTAGAGATCATGCACTTGGGTGTGATAATGTGGCACGGCATGTTTCCAAGAGGCTTAATAGGGGAAAATATTGACTTAATTTGAGATGTAATATGTCAAAATTTGTCTAAAGAATGAGAGGAAGAAAACCCATGTATCAATTTATCTAAATTTCCAAGGGTTAAAACTCAGACAAGGCATGATGATGTGGCAAACAGATGATGATGTGGTAACATTGGGAAGGATATGAAGATTCCAAGAGATACCTAGTTTAAATTCAAGTTGGTTTCAACATAGCTAGGTAACATAATTGTCATAAATTCAAGGGTGTCAGAGATCCAACTTCCATGTGGATAAGTCAATTTACTAAAGGGAAATTTAAGTAAAAAATAGTTGTTGGAGACTTGATGGATCAATTACTTGAGCAATGGACCATGAGCAAGATAATCTTGAGCTAAATTGTGGAAATTTGTCCAAGTCAACCCCCTAGTGGGTGAATTAAAAATTATATTGTAATATTTGTTGGAAATTGTAATTAGGTTCAGTGTTCTTTCAATGTATTTGAGTCCTCATGAAATGTACTTTTCAAAAGAATAAACAAAATAATTATTATTATTGTAGCAATGACTTATTAAAGCATGGGTTTGATGCTTGGGTCATCATTATATTAGTTAAATTCCACATTTTGGAATCCTCGGATTAATATTGAGTTTATAGAGCCATTGTACATTGAAAGAGACCCTTCTTGGGATTTTGAATCATGTGAAAAGGTTGAGTATTGATTCAAATATGGTTTATGTATCCTCGACATGAGGTTGGCCTAGAAGAGATCAAGTTGGTCAAATGACACTTATTCGTCCCAACAAAAGCCTATAAATACATGCTAGATGAAGTCATTTGCAACATCACATCTCAAGCTAGTTCGATATATCAAGAGTACCTGGGGAAGTGTGAACTCTGTTGTCAGGAAGCAAAAGGAAGTGTGAATTTAGGGAAGGCTAAGGAGATGAAAAAAATTGAATTTTTTGCGCCTCTCTCTCTTTGTTTTGTGCCATAGATTGGGAGATCGAAGTATTCCAAGTTTTGTTGTTACTGAAAGCTACTTGTTGTTTGAAGCTACTATGTAGTCGATGTTTCTGGAAAAGGGTCAAAGATCTGGGATTCTGACTTGGTGTGGAGGGAAGGTCTAGTATTTTTTTAGGGCGAAGAGTCTCAAAGAATACTATTGAAAGGAAGAATTATTTTTCGCATCACCCATCTTTCTCAAACACATTTCTGCGGGCTTCGACATCATTCTGTGTTGAGCTTGGAATCAATTTTGAATATGGTCCAAGAAGTATGCCATGTGGGCAGAGTCTGTATGAAGAACTTGAGGATTTTCCTCCAAATCAACGACTTATTTGGTATGCCTAGTGGCTACACCAAGAATGGTGTAAGCCATTTCCTTCGCCACATCAATGGCAATCTCAACATCCGCAGAATTAATAAAACCAAAAATGAAGGGGCAATAACAATTAAAAACCAAAGCGAAGTGAAATGTATGTGTCTCGCAAGAAAAGAAATAAAAGGGTGCCACGCAGTGAGGCAAATGCATGCTGGAAATTAGTAGAGAGGCCAATATGAGTTGTTTTTGAAAATTTGCAAGGAGAAGCACCTAGATTCTAAGTTAGTGCTTTGATGGAATAACTTCTTCAAATTATTTCAGAACTAAACAACTTCTTCTCATCCACTTATGATTCCAAGTTAGTGCTTTGTTCCAAAGAACTAATGACATCTAAACATTTGAATTTATAGGATCATAAGACTTCCATGGAATCTTTCATATTCAAGCCTCCTCTTCCTAGGTTATATCTACAAACTTTGCTTTCTACCCTAATATAGGAGTATATCCCCTTAGGGCAGAGTTCGTTCAGTACAACAAAACATCCTTCTTCCTTATTCTGATATGAGTTGTTTTATCGACACATCTACAACCTCCCACTTCTAATGTAGTGTTTGACTTTTCCGTGTTTCCTTAGATAATATAATTGCAACACAAGTCTTATCAATATTTTGGGTCACTACTTTTAGAGCCAAAATCACAACTATGATTGAGCAGGTTCATGCATCTCGAAATGTGATTGAGGAAGTTCATGTACAAAATATGCCACTAAATCACATAAGTTTGAGAGCGTTCACCCTCATTTACCACTGTGAATAGATTCTGGCAGCTCTAGATGCGATTCAAATTTGTAACACTATCCCACAGGAAATCAATAGACTTTGATATTCACACCAATTTTTTTGCAAAAGACTCCTATTGAACCCCATTCCCAATACATATTTCCAATTAAAAAACCCTATTTTTACTAGGTGTCCCCTATTTTTACTAGATACCTTTTTTAGAATCCTCAATATAAATTCCCCCCATATAAATGCAATATCTTGACTCTATTTTTTAGAATTGTAAAACCCCTTTATGAATGAATGTTATGAGATAGTTGTCAAAAAGGTGAAGTACTTGTGCACAAATATTGGACATGTTTGTTATAAAAACTAGTTTCTAAACTTCAAGGAATCCATAGGAAACAAAAAAATATATAGCTGATAAGGTACAATTTTGTGAAAATTTAAATTCAACCATGATTAACATGATAAAAATCTTTGGCTGGATTCTTTTTCTTTGAAATAATGAGGACAAATGTTAACAACTTATCAATCTAGGTCGTGGTGGAGGGATACATGGTCTAGCTATGGTGATGCTTGCCTTTAGCAATCAACACAACTAGATCTGTGCCTTTTCCTACTACTAGAACTTTCTGATTCCCTAGAAAAAGAAGAGGGAGTATGAGAGCCAATGGAATGTTTCTTGCTCATAATGCAAAGAGATACCCTAAATATTCTTGCAATTGGCATAGATATGGCACATCCTGCTAAATTTTGCATTTGAAAAATATTTTTATTTAAATATTAAAGACATGCATAGGTAAGTTCTTTGTTTGCCGAAGTAAAAAATTGAGCATCTTGGCCCTTGTTAAAATCGAAAGAGGAAGTATTTCTATTCCTACACACAAGAAATAGAATTCTAGCTCTAATAATTTATTGAACTCTAGGGAAGTTGATTTCCTAAGACACTTTGTACCCTAAGAGAGAAACCTATTAGGAAATGGTTGTAGTGAGTATTACACACCCAAGTGGATAACCTCGAGGAGGAAATTTTTCTCCCATTTTATTTGCTCACATAACCTAGTGAGTGTTATTCACTAGCATGTATTTTGTAAATGTCATGACCTAGATTCAATTCAAATCCATCAATAGGTTGTAGAGGATTGCATGCATAATTTCATGAAGAGTAAGTTGGGGATGATCACATTGACCTGCTCAATGAGATGTCTATGAAGATTGGCTACCTTGAACTTTATTTATGCCTAGGGAAAGAGACACACTCCCGTGCCTGAGCATCAAAAATGTCTTTGATATTGTTAATGCTTCTTTTGAAAAATGAAAGGACCAAGAACCATGCTGCCTTGAATTTTATTTCATAAAGTAGGATGAAGACACCACAAAGTGTGATCATTCAAAATAAACAAACTTCAAAGCCTTGGAATTTCCAATACAATCTTCTAGCCAACCTTCTAGGCCGTCCAAATTCTCTAAGCAATAAAAGTCCCTTTCACATTCACAATGGTTGGGTTAATAGTCAAAGTCTGTAAATTTATACTTTGTGGGTATGACCTCTATTATTTTTAATTCGTAGCAACTTGCATGATTGGAAGCAGTTAGGCACCAACTTCATGTAAGGGTTATGGTGGTAGAGGTTATCTTATTATACGATAACTAGATGAAGAGCCTTCAATGCTCAAATAAAGAACAACAAAACCAAATCTAAATCAAATATGTCAAACGTTCACACAACTAGGACTCTAAATCCATACATGTTTCCCACTTGAAAAATATTCTGAAAATACTTATGAGTAAAATCTACTGTATTTATGCATACATTTGTGGAAATAATTTTTTTACCATGCAATTAGCCTGCTTAACAAATCTCCATTATACAAAAATTTAAAATATTTTAATATTATTTTCTGAAAATATTTATAAATATATGTACCTGTTGTAGCAGCTACAACCACCCTCCAAAATTTTGCCTTAGCTTCGTTTTGGAGCCTCCCTACCAACCATCCTTAGTAGCATGTCTTGCACTGTCAAGCACACAAGCTTTAGTTGAGTTTTGGTGGCCTGCTAGGCTGTGCATGTTAGCTTGTTTGTCTCCCTCCCACAGGTCGGCATTCCAGACTTACACTATTTGCTGTCTGAGAGATTCACCTAGAATATTGTGCAATTCTAGAGGGGAACCAACCTTCCCTCTAGAAATTACACAAATCATCTAGGCAGCCTGCTTGGCTCCAGAATTTTGCAGAGTAGTCAGGGAGTCCTCCTTCAAAAAATTGCGCAATCTGACCCATCACTGGGCTTCAACACATAAATTGAACAATTATGGGAGGCAGTGACCTGCTTAGCCCAAAAATTGTGTAATTCCTTACAGGAAGCTAGTTCTACTAAGCCCAAAAACTACACAATTTTTCATCCCAGGCTCACATACCAATTCATGTGCCTTCAGGTTGATCAGTTCCCTCTGGGACCGAGAAAAATTAATTTGCATGCATGAAATTATTTTCTCGAAATAGAAAATGGCAACTTGCAAAAGGCATCCCTAGATTTTATGGATCAATTTTTAGCAGCTAAAGGTTACATGCAAAGATCATTTTAGAAACCTCTCATTAAGTGCCTCTTTTTCTTATATTTGTGGCATGCGCGTCATAACCTCAATCTTATCAAAACTTATAAATTGGATGTTGCAGAGCTCAGTCCTCTCATCAATCTTACATCTCTAACATCCAACATCGCATTGAGGAGTCTTCAACACTTTCAGCTTAGTTGTTTTAGGGTAAGTTTTCTTCTCATGTCTTGTGCTGTGTTTATGTCGCCTTTTGTGTTTTACTTTGTGTAAGTGTTGTCTGCTTGATTTCAATTAGTGCTTGCTATCATTTTGATGTATGTTAGCTTGTAGAAGCATCGTTTCAGTTTTCGTTTACATCTCATTGTTATCGCATGCATGGCACATGCATGTTTTCTCGTTCTTTGAATCCTTCACTTATAGTTTGCATGCATGATCATTCACTCTTGTTTACACTTAGTATCACCATGCATTCAGACTTCTAATGTTTTTAGTCGCCCGTCGGCAGGTCTGGGATGCCTTAGCCTAGACCTTGCCTTGCCTGGCTAGCATTGCACATTTTTGGAAGTGAAGGGTTTGCCTTCCCTCTAGAACTAACCTCCAGGCTTGCATTGCGCAATTCTAAGAGGCAGTGCCTTGCTGGCCCCAAAAAATGTGCAATGCACAATTCTAGTAGTTAGTCGGCCTCCCAGCATCTTGAACTATGCCTTGCGCAATTTTGGCAGTCAGTTTCCTAGCCTCCCGATGAAAATTGCGCAATCTTGACAGACAGTGACACAGGAATGTTGCATGTTGATCCTCCAGTTTGTTTTGGTTTTCAACTGACAGATTTCTTGTCATCAATGTTGCTATCTCTGTAGGTATCACAGGTTTTCTTCTCCCTCTTAGCATCATAGGTATAATGGCTTCTCGGAGAGTAGAGTCAAAGACACCATTGAGAGCACAACTAGGGACACAGTCGATAAAGTGTCTATGAACTTGCCTATCTATGAAGACATCAAGTTGTTCATGGACAAGGATATCAATATGAGATGGCAGCAACATCACAGCAAGAAGCACCATTAGTAGTAGCATAAGGTCATAGACCTGTGTGCAGCAAATTCAAGAGGAAGGTTGTTGACAATGCAGAGGTGGAGCAAAGTTTCAGTTCAAGCAGATCCACTTGTGATGAAAGCAGCTTTAGAGATTGAGGCTATGAGGTGACAATGCGACAAGAGAATCATGTGAAAGTAGAGAGAGAGAAATAGAGAAGGAGTTGCAGGTGTTGATGTGGAAACTCAAGGAAGAATAGGAGCTACACAAACAAGAGAAGGAGTTGCAGTAGGAACAAGTGTAGCAAGAGGCACAACATGCACATACTCATGAAATTGTGTCGTACATGTTATAGACCCAGCCCAGTAGCTAGCATGGAGCAGACAGCATGAGAAGTGCTGTCGATCACATGCAAGGGTGTTTAGGAGCATGGATGTCATTATGTGCATGCATGTGATCTCACCCATTAGCACACTCACTGAGGCAAAGATAATAACCGAGTCTAATTGGAGCTGAACATGTATCTCGACAGGCTGATGTGGATAGTCACTAGCACACACTTGGAGATCATCAGAGACACTATGCATTATTATTTTTTTGGTCTAGCCGCACTAAGGACGATGATGTGCATGTTATCAAGTGAGTTGGAGAGAGGAGCCTTATCGGTGTACCCATATGTAACGGAGGAAAGAGTTTGCTTTCAGCACGATGTCACCATTCAGTGCACGAACATCAACATGGACAACCAAGCTTGGAATTAGTTCTTCACCATCAATCATCGCAAGGATGTCGAAGAATTTGTCTTACCACAATTTTCCAAGTGTTAGTGATAGCTTGCAAGGCTTGCTCAAGCCTATTTTGTCTCACATGGGCACATGTGCAGATTGTATGTAACATCTTGTAAAGTGAAAGTCCAAGTGTTGATAGTTTAATGTAATAGCCATGTAGTAGTTGAAGAGTCATGAGTGTAGGTGAAGAGTCACAAAGAGGAATGTCAAGGGTTACCCCACCCTTTACTATTTATAGAATCTCATAACTCATTGTAAGGGCTTTTTGGTAACCAGGCTTCATATAGGAGTATATTCGAGAAAGCTTAGGGAGTATTGTAATGAGCCTTGGCTTCTCCACAATGTAAAGCTAGTACATCTCTTTGGAGGAGCAGGCGGCAGTGACTGCAACATTTCATTATTGGGACTATTGGTTGGTCATGGTTGTACTATATGATTGGAACTTTCACTTCTGAGTATAATAGAGCCAGTATGTTTCATGCATCTGTTGTTATTATATTTTGGTTAACCTCGTTAGTCTAATCATATATGTATATGTTTTCTTACACATCTATGTATATATGCTTTTTGTATATGTATTTATGAATCTTACTGAGATGTTTTGTTGGTTTAACCATCAATTTGGATTGTTGATTCACTTGCCTTCTAGTTCGTGATGTATCTTTGCTCGTGTGTTCCCTTCCAAGGTTTGTTTTTACACATGTTTCCACGGGGCGCACTCATTCCACTTTCCGTGTGTTAGAACCATTCATGCGCCTTCCTTGGTTTGATGCACATGTCACACTCTTGCTACCAACAAGGAAATCTTACCTACCTTTGTGCACAATCATGGTCAAGGCGATACCGCATGACCCACTGCTGGGACTCCTACACCAAATGGTCTAAGGTCTAGTTGGGACTTCTTACCAAGGAGAACCCCTGACATCTTGGCAAGTCCATCACTATCAACATTTTGGTGCTAGAGGGAGGGCTAGATGACAAGATGAATCCTCACAATTCGTTTTGAATCTTCGTACATCTATCATGGAGTTTTTTATAGTTCACGCTATGAAATTCCTGTCCAAAGGACATATATTTCACATCAAGAGGGAGTTCTGGGATCACTTGGCATGAATCATGTATGATGGTGAAGCTGGGGTGGCCTAGCCTTGGGACTTTGATGAATTTCATGCTCTCATGGAGAGCATGGAATATTTTAATGAAATAGAGGTCTGTTCACTGCTCGCACACACACTTTGTGACCACCCATTGCGATGGTGTGGCACGCTGCCTCATAACTCCATGCACTCATTCAAGCAGTTCAATGATCTAATTCAATTTGTTTTTCACCATTTTGATCTTGAAGCACTTGATAAAAAATTGTTAAAACAACGAAAGGCCCTGCATTAATCACCTATGGATTTTTCGAATCACTTATGTCTATTCATGTTTGCCTTAACAACTCAATCCATCCCAAGATGAAGTTGAATTTCAAACCCTGCTCAACACACTTTGGAGATGAAGCTGCGTAATCATAGATGGACATAATCATTGTCACAAGTGACTGTCTGTCTTCCCCTCATCAAAAAACTTAACCACCGCAGAGTGATGTGGGAGAACATGCACACATGTCTATTCAACTTTCACATCCTCCCAACATCACTTCTCTCAATTTTCACACGGAATTGGTTGTGAACCCCATGGTTTGTCACATGCATGTCTTACCTCAACCTCTTTCTTTGTGTTCTGTTGATCCTCTAGATTGCACTGTCTTGTGTTCTTCCATTCCGACCTCTACACCTATTGTGAACGAGCATCAAGCCATCGATGGAGTTAGTGTTGCACAACCAACCTACACTGTCATTCATGAAATGTATGAATGGGGTCCTGAACATCAACCCGCAGTGAAGGATGATTCCCTTATGTTTACACCTCCTATGCTTTTCCCTGACATCTTCAATGATTTTTCCATTCTTGATTTTGCTCGTGTATCTCTATTTATGGATGCACCTATTGTTGATCACTCACAAAACACACTAGATGTCATTTCATCATTTGACAATAGAGAGGAATAATCATTCATTGAACAACCACTTGGTTCTTCATTTATTTTTTCTAGAAACATAGAGGTTGAACATTCTTGGTTCTCATCTACCTCTCTGTGTGATTCGTCAAATCATGAGGATGTCAACAAACATCCTGAATTTTTTTATCTTGGTTATTGTGATCTCTCTACTTCTTCATCCCAACATGATATTGATTCAATCGTTGTTAATATGTCTAAGAAACTAGTCTATGATTATCTATTTTTCGATGAATTCAAAACCCCAAAGACTGTCGAGGAACTTCATCTCGAGCTTATGGTTATGTCAGGCCCTCATTGTCCTCATGTTCGTTTCACTTCCGATCAAGAAATTGTTCATACACCCAAGGCTCCTCATCACTCATATGTATGCATTGAAGATCAATCCAACACTCATATTATGCTTCCTCCACTCAAACTACACGATCCCATTGGTCATGCATTGGAGCAATCTTACACAACAAGCACATGTGCGCAGCGCAAGTTGTCTTTGTTTCTCTTGTTTTCTTGCATGTCACAGTCTAGAGTCTGCGTATGCTTAACATTTGCACATAGTATCGCACAACAACATGGTAAGTCCATGGGTTGCGTGTCATGCACTTGTATTCATTTTTGTTTTGTGGACATATTTAAACTCAGGGTGTCTTTATCTTCATCATTATATCTTTCATGTTTACTGGTTTGCATGACTGCGATGTTCACAAACCATGCTTTTACCAACATGGGTCGACGAATGTGCTGGTGGCTGCATTGGAAGTATCACTTTACATAAGTAGACCCATGCACCGTTAGCTAAGGAGTAGGAGTAGTGTTTGCTTTTGGTTTGTTTGCTTGCATGCATGTTTGCTTCTTACTTTGCATGTTTGTTTGTTTTTGTACTTGTTTTCTTGCTCGCTTTTCTTACACATTTACTTCTACTTTTTATTTATTTTGTCGTTTGTTTTCTTGTTTGTGTTCGTAGGTTAGTTTCTCTTGAAACCATGTGCAACTCTCGAAACAAGATGGGTAAAGTACAAGAGGACTTGTGCAGTTATCAATACTTGGTTATCTGTCATCCTCCCTCTATATGAAGAGATTATTGTCTTCAGTCCATGATCATCAATTGAAAATATGTTCTAATCTAAGTGAGCATTGGTGAAAACACAATGCTTACGCACTAAATAATGTCACCTACTCTTTTCGGTTGTTTTGGGTTAACCCTTGTCAGCTTAGTCAAGTAGAGTAAGGCAAGGGGGAAACCTTAAAAAGCACGTCAGAGCTATATAAAAACTATTTCTCTGATGGAACAAGCCATTCTGCTCTCAGTAAGTCAGGATCCCTCTTTCACCTCTAGAATGAATAAGTGTTATGCACAATTATGAAAAATGAAAAAAAAAAACAAAAAATTAATAAGACAAAAGAAGATAAACGCTTCCTACATAGAGAGGTGATGCAAGTAACTTTGTCGAGGTACTGACAAGGCTCGTTGGTAGAGGAGTGATACTTGTGTTCCTGCGTGACTCTACAGGGGTATTGTCACCAATATGGCTTGTGCACCAATATACCCCTCATCCCAGTCAAAACAACTGTGTTGTCTTGGCTTGGAATGTGTGACAACTGATCAAGAGCATGGAAAATTCTACATCTTACAATCAATCAAGTGTGGAAGCTGAGACAATCAAAGAACTGAACAATACTTTTGGAGTTGTTAGACTTGCTTTTCATGAACAAGGTCCATGTAGATAGCTGGAGATCTACTAGTGTGTCGCCAAGTGTTGTAGCGGCTACAACCACCCTCAAAAAAATTTTCTTAGCTTCATTTTGGAGCCTCCCTACCAACCATCCTAATTAGTAGCATGTCTTGCATTGTTAAGCACACAAGCTTCAATTGTGTTTTAGTGGCCTGTCAGCCTATGCATGTCAGCTTATTTGTCTCCCTCCCATAGATCAACATTATAGAACTATGCTATTAGCTGGCTGAGAGACTCGCTCGGAAAATTGTGCAATTATGGATGGGAACCAACCTTCCCTCCATAAATTGTAAAAATGAGTTGTGCAGCCTGTTGGGCTCCAGAATTGTGCAGAGCAGTCAAGCAGTCTGCCTTCAAAAAACTGCACAATTTGACACAGCACTGGGCCTCAACCCAGAAATTGCGTAATTCTGGGAGGCACTGACCTGCTCAACCTAGACATTATGCAATTCCTAATAGGCAGTCAACTCTGCTCAACCCACAAACTACACAAATTTTTATCCTAGGCTCAGAGACCAATGCATGTGCCTTTAGGTTGGTCGGTTCCATCTGGGACTGAGGAAAATTGATTTGCATGCATGAGCTTCTTTTCCCGAAATAGCAAAAGGAAAAATACAAAAGGCATCTCTAGATTTTAGAAATCTATTTTTAGCAGCTGGAGGTTACATGCAAAGATCAATTTAGAAACCTCTCACCAAGTGTCGCTTTTTCCTAGATTTGTTGCATGCGCATCATAACCTTGTTCTTATAAAAATTTATGAATTGGACGCTGCACAGATCATTCCTCACATTGATCATGCAGCTCTGACATCCCACGTCACATAAAAGAGCCTTCTGCACATTCAACTTAGTTGTTTCAGGGCAAGTTTGCTTCTCATGTCTTGCGCTGCGCTTTTGTCTCTTTTTGTGTAAGTGATGTCTTGTTGATTTCAGTGAGCGCTTTTTGTCATTTTGATGTATGTTAGCTCGTAGAAGCACTGTTTCAGTTTTTGTTTTCATCTCACTGTTGTCACATGCATGACATTGCTTTGCACCAATGGTCGTCATTGCCACACCCTACTTCACACACTTTCATGTTTTCACATTCTCTGAATCCTACACTTACTGTTTGTATGCATGATCATTCACTTTTGTTTACACTTAGTATCACCATGTATTCAAACTTCTCATGTTCTCAGTTACCTGTCAACGGGTATGGGCTGCCTTACCTCGGACCTTGCCTTGCCTAGCTAGCATTGTGCATTTCTGCAAGTCAAGGCTCTACCTTCCCTCCAAAAATTGTGTAAGTTTGGCCCATCACTAAACCTCCACACTTGCATTGCGTAATTCTAGGAGGCAGTACCTTGCTTGCCCCAGAAACTGCGTAATATAGTTTGTTCGTTTGCATGTCACTACTGACTGAAATTACGCATTGCGCAGTTTTAGTCCTTAGGAGGCCGAGTTGGATTGTGCATTGTGCAGTTCCATCAATCAATCAGCCTCCCGGTAGCCCGAACTATGCCTTGTACACTTTTGGCAGTCAGTCTCCCAGCCTACTGGTGAAAATTGTGCAATCTTCACAAAAAGTCAGACATGTATGTTGCATGTTGGTCCTCCAGCTTGTTTTGGTTTTCAATTGACATATTGATTGGCATGTGTGTTTCTATGTGGCCATGTATCACATATGTTCATCTGCCTCCCAGCAGCATAGGCACAATGACTTCTAAGAGAGCATAGTGAAAGACACCGTTGAGAGTGCAACTGGGGATGTAGTCAGCCAAGTGTCTATGAACTTGCCTATCTATGAAGAGATCAAGTTGTTCACGGACAAGGATATCAAGATGAAATGGCAACGTCATCACAGTGAGCAACACCATCAGTAGTAGCATAAGGTAGCAGACCTGTGTGCGAAAAATGCAAGAGGAATGTTGTTGACATCGTAGAGGCGGACCAAAGTTGCAATTCAAGCAGATCCACTATTGATGAAAGAAGATTTGGAGATTGAGGCTATGAGGTGACAACGCGACAAGAGAATTGCACGTATGTAGACAGAGATATATGGAGAAGGAGTTACAGGTGGTGAAGCAATAACTCAAGGAAGAACATGAGATCCACAAATGAGAGAAGGAGTTATAATAGGAACAGGTACAACAGGAGGCACAACATGCACAAAATGATGAAAATGCACCCCTATAGGTTATAGACCCAGCTCAGTAGCTGGCACAGAGCAGACAGGGTTAGAAGTGTCAATGATCACATGTAGGAGTGTTCAAGAGCATGGATATCATTATGTGCACGCATGGGATCCCACCGGCACACTCACAGAGGCGAAGACAAGAGCCGAGTCTGACTAGAGTTGAACATGTATCTCGATAGGTTGATGTGCATAGTCACGAGCACACACTTGGAGATCAGCACAAACAATATGCATCAGTATGTTGCTGGTCCAGCTGCACTCAAGATGATGATGCACATGTTATCGAACGAGTATGACAGACGAGCCTTATCGGTGTACCCAGATGCAGCAAAGGCAAGAGTTCACTTTCATTGGAATCTCACCATTAAGCGCATGGACACCATCACAAACAACCAAGCCTAGCATCAGTTTGCCATCATCGATCATCATAAGGATGTCTAAGAGTTGCTGTTACCACAATTGTACGAGTGTTAGTGATAGCTTGCAAGGCTTTCTCAAGCCTATTTTGTCTCACATGGGTACATGCATAGATTGTATGTAACATCTTGTAAAGTGAAAGTGCAAGTGTCGATAGTTGAATGTAACAGTCATGTAGTAGTTGAGAGTCATGACGGTAGGTGAAGAGTCACAAAGGGGAATGTCAAGGGTCACCCCACCCTTTTCTGTTTATAGAACCTCATAACTCATTGTAAGGGCTTTTGGGCAGCCAAGATTCCTATAGGAGTATCTTAAAGAAAGCTTGAAGAGTAGTATAACAAGCCTTGGATTCTCCACAGTGCAGAGCTAGTACATCTCTTTGGAGGAGTAGATGGAAATGACTGTAATGTTCTATTATCAGGACTAGTGTTTGGTCATGGTTGTACTATATGATTGGAACTTTCACTTCTTAATATAACAGAGCCAACACGTTTCATCCATGTGTTTTTATAGTATTTTAGTTAACCCGGTTACTGTAATCATATATGTATATGTTTACTTACACATGTATGTATAGACTCTTTTTGTATATGTATGTATGAATCTTACTGAGATGAGTTGTTGGTTTAACCATCACATTAGATTATTGGTTTACCTACCTTCCAGTTCATGATGCATCTTTGCAAATGTGTTCCCTTCCAAGTTGCGTGTTTACATAGGTTTCCAAGGGGTGCACTCATTCCACTTTCCATGTGTTATAACCATTCATGCACCTTCATTGGCTTGTTGCACATGTCATACCCTTTCTACCAGCAAGGACATCTTACTTACCTCTACACGCAATCATGGTCAAGGCGATACTGTACGACCCATTGTTGGGACTCCTACATGAAACAGTCTAATTTCTAGTTGGGAATCCTTACCAAGGAGATCCCTTGACATGTTGGTGGGTCCAACACCATCAACAATACCAAGTAGTTAGCATGCTTGACAAATCTCCATTTTTTTCTACAAAATGTAATTTCTTTCACTTGAATGTTACGGGACTCTAGTTTGGGAAGATTAAAAGAAATGGGATTGGAAAAAGGATGCGGAGAGAGTGCATAGAATCTCTTGGATATGATTCATTTGTTGTTAGAGATCCTTCGGGCACATGATCCATCAAATTTGGAAATGTTTCTAGGAAGGATTCTTATGTTTTTTAATTTTGTGATTATTTCACCTCGTGGTTACTTTGGGCAAGCAATTTTAGGAATTCCAAACACTAGTGGATAGGTTAAAAAACCTTTTATAATTTCCATGCCCATTCCAAGATGTCCTCTCTTTATTTTTTGATTGTATATAACTTTAACTTTGATTTTGTTTTGTCTTTTAACTATAAAATTGAACATACTTGGTATCATATCCATTTAAACAACATCCAAAACTTGAAAGTAATATTAGTATTATAGTTGTTTTATGTTATAATATTTGTAGATTCAAATTTTATAGATATAAAAGATAAAAATGAATGTCAATTCCTTCATTTTATTATTACTTGACCCTTGTGTGTGTGGTTTAAAGAAGATGTGATTGGAAAAAGGATGAGGAGACAATGCAAAGCATGACTTGGATATGATTCATTTGTTGTTGGAGATCCTTTAGGCGCCTGAGCATTTGGACTTTGGAAATGTTTCTAGTATGGATTCCTATGGTTTTTAATGCTGTGATTCTTTCACCTTATTGGTTATTTTGGGAAATGAAATGTTTTAGGAATGCCAGACAAGACACTGGTTGACTGGTAAAAAATTCTTTTATAATTGCAATATCCATTTCATGATATCTTCTCTTTATTATTTGATTGTATTTTGAACACCTCTTTTGGTTTTTTTGTCTTTTAACTATAAAATTGAAAATAATTGGTATCATGTCCATTTAAAAAATAACCAAAGCTTGAAGATGAAATTACTATTACACGATATTGATTGAAATCCTTTAAGTTTTTTTGTGTTAAAAGGTTTTCATGACTATTAGAAAAGTTTACTTTCATGTTTTTATTTGACCACATGTTGTTTATATACTTGGCCAAGTTCATACGTTAGAGAATTAAATATTTGAAATAAAATGACAAGGATTAGACATTATTGTTGGGTGCTAAAAGGTGCCTTTAAAACTCCTAATTACCTCACATTAATTATCAACCTGGGTAAGTATTTTTATTCCAAGAGTGTACACAATATGTGCAAGCTATAAATCTAGAGAGTAATGCTTTAAAATAAGTTATTAAATTCAATACAAGAGTAAACAAATGCAATCATAAATCTGAAACTTGTAACTTTAAGGGAAATAATTCATCTAAGCATCATGACTTAATCTCAAACAAAACCATAATTCAATCTTAATCAACCAAGAGCACTGTAGCATTAACTAAGATATTTCAGCTAGACTTAAACTACTGGATAAAAGGAAAGCATTTAATCAATAACACTCTATTCTTTAATTAATCAGAAATGATTCTTTAACTGATAACTAATTCAGTCCATGACATGAATTAAATAAAGACAACTAGGATTGTGCATTAATGAAATGAATACCAGAAATCCAAATTAACGAAAATAAATCAACTACAAAGTTGTAAAGGAAAATAAACTTGCAGGAAATGGGAAAAGCATAAAACAAGGAACAACAATAAGATCCACCAGAGACCGGTCCCTAGTCACCAGCGAATATATCTTAGCTACTTCATAATATCTGAATGAACATCAACGCATGTTATATATTAATCATCAAAGTCACTTGTCATTACAATACAATCTTGTTCTTCAGTATCACGCTTTTGTAAATTAAAATTACAATTCAATTAAAAGATGAGATATCAGTATTATGTTTTCCTTTTATAGTCAAAAGGAAAAGGATAAATGTGATCCCTCAGGATAAGGAGATCCTGAGGGATTCACAAATAAATGTTATCTTCATATAATTCTTCTATCCCATGCTGATCTTCTTGATTTGTTCCTTGGTTTGACCGCATATGATGCGTCTCATTTCCCTTAATTAGCTTTTGTTGTTTCGACTTTGGAACAATAGCTGTTCCATATACTATTTTTCTATATAAAAAGTAATGAGAGTTAGTTTGGTCGGTCAAATCATATCAAGAGTAGTTTCATTCATTCCTTATCAAAATCCTATCAATATGTTATTATATCATGGTACAAAATGGATAAGAAAGGAGGAAAAAGATAGTAATCAAGAGTAAATACATACCTATTGCAATGCTCAACATACTCCCCTGCTTACCTTTTTGCATGTCCACATGACAAATGAATAGTTCCTATGTAATGTAGTTAAGGAGTAAGCTGGAGAAAAGGTTTCTTTATCAGGCCTGAAACCATGATGTTGTGCCAGATTTGCAAAGGCTGTCTTTTCGTGTCCTTCAAGTAACTCTTAGTCAAACTGATACCATTCAGGAGGATACCAAATAATGCGACACCTAAATCGACATCCCAACCAATAAGGCCCTTCCCTTAAGATAAGATTCATGTATCTGATTAACCGGCTCACAACAAATTTGAAGTTCCCATAATTGAATGGTTCTCTCTCCTTAACGCTGTTAGTTGAGACCATCCATCTCTTTCTGGATGTAGTCACAGATCTTTACTGGATGGAGAGGAAATATGTTGTTCCTTTTTGTACAATTTCCTTATGTATAGGCCCTAAAATTTGAATCACGCCTTCTTGTGTCATCAACCTTTTATGTTTAGCAAATAGTTGCAAGGGGTGAGTAGGCTCACTACTTGAACAAAGATCCAACCCATGTTCCTATGTTTGGAATGAATTATATGCCTTAAACCACTTAAGTTGATTAACTACAAAAGAGATAAAAGCCT
Organism: Pinus taeda; assembly: GCA_000404065.3. Taxonomy (NCBI): domain Eukaryota; kingdom Viridiplantae; phylum Streptophyta; class Pinopsida; order Pinales; family Pinaceae; genus Pinus; species Pinus taeda. The sequence continues at coordinate 53,622 of APFE030219530.1, forward strand.
GGAATTGAATATCTCCAACAAAAGGGCTAGGATTCTTATCCACTTCTTCTAATTCGAAATTATGTAGATAAAATTCACAAAGAAGCCTTTGGAATTTTTCCCCATGTTCCTTGCAGCAACTTGTAAAATCTTCAGTTGTCTTTAATTCAATTAGCCTGCAAGCTCCTACGGCTTTAATCTTTAACAAAAAGTACCGTTCTAATAAGAACATGCCATAGTTTGTGGCAGGAGACCTACATGTCAAGACATTCGAATATAACAAGCAAATGGTGTCTATCTGATTCTTGGCTCTGTCCAGCTTGGTCTTCAACTTCTTCAACTTTTCTTCTTCCTAACTAAATCTATCAAGAGTCCCATTCTCAGTTATGGTTAATTCCCTGAACTATTTCTGCAACTCTTGATATTTTTGCAGGGGAACTGTCTCTTGTTCACATCATTCTAGAGCAAGTTGGGCTTGTATCAGTTCTTCCTATAGGTTTAGAAGAATAGGGTCTTTTCTTGATAAGATATCCTTGGCTTGCTATTATGTTGAGTGCTTGTGCTAAGAGAGGATATTTCCTCAGTCTGTAATTTCTTATTGTGGGAGGACCAACCCTCCATCTGAATGGCTACATCCACTAAGTCTGCATGGAAATTTGCCTCAATGGCTATTGTTTGAGTAGGAATGAGTTCGGTTTGGGTTTCTGTTCGCCTACCCTTACATATTTCCATTCACGTAGCCACAGTGACTACCTCAAGAGTAGTGTTCTGGTCTTTCCCATTTGCAATTTCTTTAATCTTCCAACATAGCATTTTAACTATCTTTTGAAGCTTTTGGTATTTTTGTCTCAGCTTCTTTAGTTTTTCTCTAGCTACTCGCCTCTTCTGAGGAGCATCTTTTAGAATAGCAGGTTTGTTAATAGCTTATGTATCTAAAGATTCCTATTGTTTATCATGGTTGTGTTCCAATAGAACAATGCCACCAGACTGGTTTTCGGATTCATGAATAACTTCTGTGTCTACTTCCTTTTCCTGGTCTGTAGCCTCTGGAGAAGGCAAAAATTTTGTATGCCTAGAATCTTCTGGGGATTGATCTTCCATTAGGTTAGGATCAAGTGATCCTCTGGACTGCCTGTATGTGTTTAGATTTTCCAGGTCGTGAGCCATCCCTGTCTCAAAATCCTGCAAAATATCATTTTGGGGGATCATGGTTGATGTTTGAGGAGACTCTTCTTCATTTTCCAGTTCATCATCAAAGTGTTGTGCCCTTTCTTACTTTGAGTCCCGTCTATCCTCTTCCTTGGGTTCTTGTTCTAAATTGGCCTCTTCCACGGGTTCTAACTCTGAGTGACATCCTTCCCCTTGTTCAGGCTCTTCCTCTGCTTTCGACTCAGAGTCCTATATATTAACTGGTCTAGATGGTTCCATAGGTTGTTTGGTGATATCTTGTGGATTTACAGACATTCTCTGGGCTAGATTTAACCTTGCAGACCACCTATGCTTATGGGGTTCAATGCTTGAGTGGGTAGTCCTTTTCCTTTTCGGAACAGGGCTCTGCTGGCTTATCTCCAAGATTGCAAGTTTTTCGATTATATGGTTTTGACTAATCTCTAGGGGCACTATGAGACCATCCCAAGTTAAGTTTTGTTGAACAAGGTTATGGCTAACAATTAGTCTAATCAATCCATCGTGGCTAACTACAGTTTCAGGGTGCCTAGCCCGTCTTATTCTATCGACGATATCATGCAGTAATGAATTCAGGAAAGATGACAGATTAACAATGATCTTTAGTTTTAAAACAACTAAAAGTTTGAGTTGTCGTGGTCTTACCACATATCATCATCCATCACAGGTAGTGTACCTCTCGAAAACACTTGCCAACTCACGCCATGGTTCTACTGGAGAAGATGGTTGTATGCCCTTAACTTTCTTGGTTAATTCCTCATCTGCATCTCTGAAAATGTCCACCACGTATTACAACATTACGTGTTTTTTTTAGCCATATAGTTACTTCCGCAGTAGCCCAGATACTTTAGCTATTACAGCATCTGGTACTGTGATTCTTCTACCTCTCACTAGGGATTGCCCATTTTGTAGATGCTGTAGAAATTCAATTGTGATTTCCTCACTAGGGGGATGAAATCTTGTGAAATATGATATCCACCCTACACGGACCAGAATTTCCCTAGCTCTATTAGAGACTTCCAACACTAAATGTTCTCGAAACACTGTCTTACCAACCATAATGCTTGGGTTCTTCCTACTATTGCAAACGATTAGTGCAGTGGAGAAAACACAACAACAGACAGAACAACAAGTAGTTGTAACAACTATGTTTTACAATGTTAAACAATATTTCTATGAGAATTAATTAATTTGAGGGCTACTTTTTTGCCACATGTTGCATGATCATAGAATACCATATCAACCTATGAAATCCAACAAAAAATTATAACGCATTCACGAGTGTAATGGAGATCCCCTCCAACCTTGAAGATGAGAAGTCGCCTAGAACTGAATGGACGGGGAAATGCTATTCTGAGAGCAACGTACAAGGGTGAATGATACGACATTAATATGAGACAAAGTATGTATATTAATGAAAGGAATGTAAAAGGTATGGATATAATGAAAGCAACTTGTGTAATTATGGTTATTAATAAGAGACAAGATGCTTTGGTTGATAATAGGTTATGTGGTAAGGAAAAAGGACAACGATATGCAAGAAAAAGATGATTTGCTGATGATATTCTAGCTAAAAATGATATGATTGATTAAAAACATTAACTCAAGCATAAAGGTTCAAGGTAGGGAGTAATTAGGGAAATAATTCTTCTGATAAAAAGAAAAGTAAGAAGAGGGTATTATAATAATTATTGATGTTGAAAATAGAACTTCAGTACAACAAGTAGAGCTTATGTTGCCAGCAGGCATCCATAGCCTCGATAGAGTTTATTTTTAACCCATATGAGTCAGGATCCTCAATTTATAGTTGGAGAATTCCATTGTTGTTTCTACAGAAGAGATTAGTGTGCTGGCATGGTAACCAGATGGCCACACTACCATTCACTGGGAAGTATCAAAAGTGATCAGGCCAACTCGTGATGAGACCTCCTGTTCCAAGGATATTTTAGCCATCTAATGGATCATAACCCTGGTGTGGTGGCCATAGTGCGAATGTCACATTGCTACATCCTTAAGAACATGATAGGTTGGCCCTTAATGAGACCCCCTATCCTCTATCTATAGGCAAAATTTTGTTGTGATTACACATTTTTATAATAAATAGAGGGAGGAAGAGCAGGGATTGTGGAAGAAGTCGAGCATGTCAATCGAAAATATATACCCATGATCTCACTTATAATAGATACAGAGGATTATAACTAGGAGGGGTGGAACCAACATGGTAAAGATGATCAATCAGTATCATATACAGCAGAAAAAAATACAGTAAAGTAATATATAAATAATTGTGTCCCCCCTTTAAAAAAAAAAATCTATTATCAAGAAGTTGTCTTGTTAAAGATCATAACGTTAATGGTATTCACCTGCTTCAATAGAATGCATAATTATTGTCCTCACAAAAGTATTGTACTTCATGCCATGAAAGGTAATCAGAAAAATGGGGCTGAGATGAGCTAGGAATAATTTTGCAAGTGCTGTTCAACATCACAATAATGCAAGGAAAAGGGTGTTGTCATGACTTCAAGAAGAAAACATGCTATTCCAAAGATGGAATAGAATTTGTTTAAAAATGGGAAAAACAAAACACTCTAAGAGAAAAAGGTGTTGTTTGAACAACAAACAACAAAAGGTGTTGTTCCAAAGTTGGAATAGCAAACACGCCAAAAGTGTTGTTCCAAAGTTGGAACAACAAAAAAAACGCAAAAGGTGTTGTTCGAAAGTGGGAATAGAAAAAATGAAAAAGTGTTGTTCTGAAGTGGGAACAACAAAAACAAAAAGTACTATTCCAAAGTGGGAAAAGCAAAAGCAAAAAAGTTTTGTTCCGAAGTGGGAACGAAAAAACGGAAAAGTGTTGTTCTGAAGTGGGAACAGCAAAAACAACAAGTGTTGTTCTGAAGTGGGAACAAAAAAAAAAAAAGTGTTGTTCTAAAGTGGGAGCAACAAAATAAAAAAAGTGTTGTTCCAAAGTGGGAACAACAAAAATGAAAAAGTGATGTTTTGAAGTGGGAACAAGAAAAAGAAGAAAGTGTTGTTCCGAAGTGGGAACAACAAAAACAAAAAAGTGTTCTTCCAAAATCGGAACAACAAAAACAAAAAGGTGTTGTTCCAAAGTGGGAACAACAAAAATGAAAAAGTGTTGTTCCAAAGTGGGAACAACAAAAATGAAAAAGTGTTGTTTCGAAGTGGGAACAACAAAATTGAAAAAGTTTAGTTCCGAAGTGGGAATAGTAAAAATAAAAAAGTGTTGTTCTAAAGTGGGAACAACAAAAATGAGAAGGTGTTGTTCCGAAGTGGGAACAACAAAAAAAAAGGTGTTGTTCCGAAGTGGGAACAACAAAAATGAAAAAGTGATGTTCCAAAGTGGGAACAACAAAAATGAAAAAGTGTAATTCCAAAGTGGGAACAACAAAAATGAAAAAGTGTTGTTTCGAAGTGGAAACATAAAAAATGAAAAAGCATAGTTCCGAAGTGGGAACAACAAAAACAAAAAAGTGTTTTTCCGAAGTGGGAACAACAAAAATGAAAAAGTGATGTTCCGAAGTGGGAACAAAAAAAAAACAAAAAAGTTATGTTCCGAACTGGGAACAACAACAATGAAAAAGTGATGTTCCGAAGTGGGAACAACAAAATCGAAAAAGTGTTGTTTCGAAGTGGGAACAACAAAAATGAAAAAGTGTTGTTTTGAAGTGGGAACAACAAAAAAAAAAGTTGTTGTTCCGAAGTGGGAACAACAAAAAACAAAAAAGTTTTGTTTTGAAGTGGGAACAATAAAAACGAAAAAGTGTTGTTCGGAAGTGGGAACAACAAAACTGAAAAAGTGTTGTTCCAAAGTGGGAACAACAAACAAACAAAAAAAGCAAAAAATCAAATTAGCAATCATATTTACAATTTTTACAAAAATAAATATTTTTTTACAACAATGAAGCTGCCAAAGGATTGCCTTCTGCAGCTAGAATTTGCATGGTGGAGTCCTCGCGTATCTATTGATAAAAGGATTCTCTTGTAAGTGGTTTTTGGTAGAGGTGCACCTGATGCCCATTTTCTTTAAAGGAAAAACTAGACCCATCAATGGTGGCTAATGTGAGAGTGCCATTTTCATGTACTTCATTTATTTCATAGGGGCCTAACCATCTAGTCTGCAGTTTACTAGAGAAATCTTGAAACCTGGAATCCCAAACAAGTGCTCAGTCACCCTCATGAAATGTCTTTTTCTTAATCAGGGAATCATGCCACTTCGCTCTTTATTGTTGAATGACTACAGTATGCTATAGAGCCAATAGCTGAATTTCATCTAATTCATTTATTTGTTGTAGTTTGTTAATCTGGGCTTTTGTTAAATCCAGTCCCATTTCCTAGCCTATCCTTAGTGTTTGTATCCCAAATTATATAGGGAAAATGGGTTCCTTACAAAATACCAGCTGATATGGAGAGTATCCAGTTGTGTTCCTCCAAGTCATGTGATATGCCTAGAAGGCCTTTGGCAGTCGAGTCACCCTGTCTCATTTGTGCGATGAGATTGTCTTCGTTAGAATATGTTTAATTACTTTGTTGGTACTCTCCACTTGCCTGTTCACTTGTGGGTGATAAGGAGAGGTAAGTTTATGGATAATGTGATGATTCTTCAGTGTAGTAGTGATCTTGTGGCCTACAAATTGTGGCCCCCCATCAGTAATTACTTCTCTGGGTAGGCCATATCGAACAAAAGTTTCGAAAAGAAAATTAATCATTGTTTCCTCTGTTTCTCTTGGTAATGCTACTGCCTCCACCCATTTAGTCATGTATACTGTTGCAACCAATATATATGATATCTGATTGGATGGTGGGTTGATTGGCCCGACAAAATCTAATGCCCATCGCTCAAAGGGTTGTATCACCAGCTATGGATGCAGGGGAATCTCATCATATTGGCCAGGGTGGCCCATACTTTGGCAACTATCAGATGCCTGGACAAATTTCTTAGCATCCTTAAAAATCGTGGGCTAGTAGTATCCCATTTGCAAAATTTTATGTCCAGTTTTGCGGTCTACAAAATGTCCACCGCAAGGTCCATCGTGGCAGGCCTTTAAGATATCATAAATTTCGTTGGCTTGATACACCTGCAGATGTGCATATCAGCCCCTGTGTGAAAAAGGTATCCTCCGATCTAGGAGAACTGAGTGTTGCGGTGCACTATTAATTTCCTTTCTCTAGGTGTCAGATGTTTGGGTAGTTTTCCCACTGCTAAATAATTCGCTACATCTACATACCATGGTGTTTTATTGGCCATAACAAATAGGTGCTTATTTGGGAACTGGTCTTCTACCACCATTGCATCCTCTGTTCTTGGCACTCGGGAGAGGGAATCTGCCACAAGGTTTACCCTCCCTGGTCGATCCTTTATAGTTATGTCAAATTCCTGCAAAAGTAGTAACCAACATGTCACTCTTCCATTTGTAATGGGTTTATTAGCTAAATATTTGATATCAGAGTGATCAATATCCATAACTAGAGGGTATCCAGTTATATAGTGTCTGAATTTGTTAATAGCATAAATAACAGCTAGAAACTCTTTCTCTGTTACTATGTAATTCAACTCAGCATGAGTTAAGTTTTTGCTAATGTAATATATAACATAGGGTTTCTAGTCTTCTTCTTAGCCAAGAACTGCTCCAATGGTTGAATCGGAAGTGTATGATGAAATCTGGAATGGTATATCCCAGTTCAGGCCTCGTAATACTCGTGCTATTGATAGTAGCCATTTCAACTCTATAAAGGCAATGTCACATTTTTCAATCCATATAAAATCAATATTTCTTGTCAAGGCATATAATGGTGTAGCAATCTATGAGAATTTCTTTATAAATCTATGATAATATCCTGAAAATCCCAGAAAACAACGTACCTCTGTTTGAGTGCAAAGAGCAGCTAATAAGAGGATTACCTATATTTTTGCTGGATCTACCTAAATTTGAGTTGCTAAATTGAAATGACCCAGGATTAGGCCCTCTGTCATCATCATATGGCACTTCTCATGGCTTAAGCATAGCCTAGTAGCGATACACCACTCCAAGACTTTATCCAATGTCTGTAACGCATGTTCAAAGTCATCTCCATAGGGTGTTAAATCATTCATGTACAGTTCCAATCCTTCATTTATCAAGTCTGCAAAACTAATAAGTATGGCTCTTTGGAATTTAGCAGGTGTATTGCATAATCCAAAAGGTAATACCCTATAAACAAACATTCCCCATGAGAAGGTAAAAGTAGTTTTATCGCGGTCTTCAGGGGCAATCTGAATTTGGTTGTAGCCACTGAAGCCATCTAGGAAAGAGAAGAATTTCTTCCCTTCCAATGTATGTAGGACATGATCGATTAATGGAAGGAGAAAATGGTCTTTCTCCATTTCCTTGTTGAGTTCTTTGTAGTCGATGCATATCCACCATTTCCCATTATTTTTGGGGACCACTACTAATGGAGAAACACATTTACTGTCAGTTATAGGATAGATAAACTTCACATCTAATAGTTTTTGAAGTTCTTCTTTAACAATATCCTTCAGGGGAGGATTTAGTTTACACTAAGGTTGTCAAATGGGTCTTGCATCTTTTTCAGGGCAAATGTGGTGCATGCATAGCTGAGGGTCAATCCCTTTCATGTCTGGGTAATCCCAAGCAAAAGACCCTTTATATTTACTAAGGACTTGAATAAGTTTCTATTGCTAGTCATCACTCCGATTACTATTAATGTTCAAGATCTTTGCTATCTTGATTTCGATAGGTTTTGTATTATAGACAGTGGTTGTTGGTATTGGTTGGTCATTGATATCTCTTAGGGAATCTTCTTAGATTCATTGTCAAGGACTGCTTTAATCATGTGACATTTCAAACTAGACACTGTAGCAGGGTGATTGATAAAAGTATTAATAACATTATCTTCTATTTGGTTTTTAAATTCAAGGGCATCTGCCATAGTCAATGGTGACCAAATATTTTCTATTAAATATGTTATAGGTTGCTTCCTAGTTTTTACAATTATTAGGCTTGGCTGAGCAGGAGGGTATAAGGCTATATTATTCACATCATTCCCTCTGGTTATGGTCATACTTCCTGTCCAGCAGCTAATATAAGCATTAGCGGTTGCTAGCCAAGGCCTTCCTCAAATTAAGGGATGTCCATCTAATCAGTTCCTAGGGTTAATAATCAAAACATCTACCAGATATTCCTAAGTGTCTATAGAAACCATCAGATCTGGTAATGTTCCTTCTGGCCTAATGACTGAGTGGTCAGTAAGCTCCAGCAAGGTAGTTGCTGGTTCAAAGGCTGTGATGCCAAGAATTTCGCAAGTTTTTGTTGTGAGAATGTTAATGGCTTCCCCTAAATCAACTAAAGCAATGGGAAAAGAGAAACCATTTATCTGTACTATGACAATGGGGTTTCTTGGGTCTTCATATTTTACAAGTGTCTCTTTGCCTAGTAATAAATCAAAAAAAGCCCCAACAACATGGACAGTTGGGGTTATTTTTTTTTTCCTCATAGACTTCTTTATACACAATTCCTTAATAGTTTTGACATATATTGGAATGCCTTGAATAGCCTAGAGGAGGGGTATTTTTATACAGATATTCTTGAGTTCACCCAGAAGATCAAAGTTGGGATATTCAATTGGGCACGGTATCATCAATCTTTCTAGGAATGATGGGGAAGTAGTTATGATCTGTTCAGGAGTTTTCTTCCTAACTGTATCTTCCCCTTGTTGATCATCTACAATCAAAGGCTTATTTGGGTGCAGTTCTTCAGGTTACAGATTTTTATCCTCATTTGGAGAGATTATGCATCTAAATCTTAACTTGAGTTCATTACACTCTCTCAACTCATCTTCAAGGTCCAGACCCTCAATGATTTATACTAACTGGATTGGTTTGTTGTTGGGATTTGGGTTGGGTTGAGCTGGGAATTGCGGTTGTATATTAGATTGAGGATTCTGTTGAAATGTGTAAGTGCTGGTAAATTTGGTTGAGACAAAGGAACTGTCCCCATAGGTTGGTTCGTGTATCTTTGCCAATTTGATTACCAATTCTGATTTTGTGAGGTGGAAGGGGACCATTGCGATGAATAGGGATTGTTCTACCAGAATGGTGGAGGGTAAGAGGGATTTGGCTAGTTATTGTTTGGATTTGACTGGTTGGGCCATGGTGGCATAGAAAATGTTTAAGGTGGCCAAGTAGAAAAAGGTGGCTCGTTCTACCATGTTGCCCCTGAATATTGCTGAGAATTATATTACGAGGGAGGAAAGAATGAAGATGGATTGGTAGGCATACATGTTCGATGTGCTTGGCATTGACGATGCTAGTTGAATAGATATACTGGTTCCACTTCTTCTTCTGCTTCCTTGAAGATTTCTTTTAATCCTAGGAGTGATGGGAAACTTTCCATGGCATGCTCCTTAGTGCATATGGCACATGTTTGTATCATATCTAGCGGGAATTCTTTATGAATGTGTTTCTTTCTCCAACAGGGACAGAACATATCTAGGTTTTTTTCTGCTTGAGCTTGCTTTCATTTAGCTTGCATGATATCCAAGTGTGTCGTCAAGCTTCCCAGGATATCAGTCTTGAAATCTTCTAATAGATTTTCAATTTCGACTCTTGTAATGCTTCTTCCTAAGGCTTTGTTGTCTCTAGTGACCACATCGCATCCGGCTGGTTTCAGCCTTGTACTGCCCCTGAAGCACCTGATGCACAAGTCTATAATATTGTCATTTTCTTCTTGATAAATATCACCCTTACCCATTATATTCAGTGTTTCTACCCATTGGTCTTTCATACCTTTAATCATTGTGTTCTTTGGAACATTATCAAGCAAATTTGCATAAGGAGATATTTTCAGATTATATTGGAAATGCTCCACATATTCTTCTCGAATCTCGTTAGGCTTAGCTACCATTTGAAAGATTTCATCTTTTATTTCTCTAGTTCAGCAATAATATTGGTATTTTTTAAGAAAGGATGTTTTGATTTGTTCCCAGTAATTGATGGTACCTCCACCAAGTCCCATAAACCAACGCAAAGTTTCTCCCTTCAAAGTAGAGGGGAACAGTTTCAGCTTCTGGGGGTCGGTTGTGTAATCATAATCCCTACATAGGACATCTAATTCGAAAAGGAATGCATCCAGATCTTCTAAAGTTAGCCCATGAAAGGTACAAATATTCTATAATGGGATAGCTTTCATGGGGACATTTACAGTTGTATCCAAAATAGGGTATTGTAACATAGAGGTTTGGGGTTGTCACTGATTATTGGCCATTTGGTCAAAAATATGCCAATATTGTTCACGAATCTCTGAAGATCGAAAGATGTTCCTAGGATGTCCAAAAGAGGCTGGAATGATCCTAACAATGCTACCTCAATCCAGAACATTGGGTGCCCTGTGTTCAATCACTACTTCAGGAGATCTAGGGCCTGATGATTTAATTTCACGATTACCTATTTCTCTTTCTCCTTCATGGAGGTTGCAAGAATTCCCTTTTTGTGAAGGGCGTGGTTGTGAATTTTCAATATCTTGAAAACTATGTTCAGGCCCTTCAGTCTTACTGTGAATCTCAACGTTAGCTACAAATGGTGATCCTGTGGCCTGAAGGGAAACAATAACATGTCTGGTAGCAATAGTTTAGGGTCCTAATGATGACTAAGACTCAACTTTTCTTATGATTTCGTCAATCAAGGTTGATCATCCAAGGGTCACCAGTCCCTTAGATTTTTTAGGTTTTGGGGGAGGAATTATATATTTTTCTGGTCTTTTCTTCTTATTCATTCATACAAAAATACAAACGTTCATTTTTACCTTAAATTCCTATGAAATTCTATTGGAAAGCAGGCAGGGTAGTGAGAATTTTACTCGCTCGTTACACAGGTTCTTCCCTCAAAGTTTTAATACCCAATTCTCTCTCAACAGACAAACATCAAACATACATCACTCTTTGTAAAATGACAACACTCTCCCCGGCAATGGCACCAAAATGTTGGGTGCTAAAAGGTGTCTTTTAAAACTCCTAATTGCCTCACATTAATTATCAACCTAGGTAAGTCTCTTTATTCCAAGAGTGTACACAATATGTGCAAGCTATAAATCCAGAGAGTAATGCTTTAAAATAAGTTATTAAATTCAATACAAGAGTAAATGGATGCAATCATAAATCTCAAACTTGTAACTTTATGGGAAATAATTCATCTAAGCATCATGACTCAATCTCAAACAAAACCATAATTCAATCTTAATCAACCAAATTTGAATGATAATCAACCTAGAGCACCATAGCATTAACTGAGCTCTTTCAACTAGACTTAAACTACTGGATAGAAGGAAATAAATTAATCAATAACACTCTATTCTTTAACTAATCAGAAATGATTCTTTAACTAATAACTAATACAATCCATGACATGAATTAAATAAAGACAACTAGGATTTCACATTAATGAAATGAATACCAGAAATCTGAATTAAGGAAATAAATCAACTGCAAAGATGTAAAGAAGAATAAACTTGCAGGAAATGGGAAAATCATAAAGCAAGGAACAACAGTAAGATCCACTAGAGACCGGGCCCTAGTCACTAGTGAATACCTCTTAACTACTTTATAATATCTGAATGAACAACAACGCGAGTTATATATTAATCATCAAAGTCACTTGTCATTACAATATGATCTTGTCCTTCAGAGTCACGCTTCTGTAAATTAAAATTACAATTGAAGTAAGAGACCAAGGATCCCTCTTCAATTTTCCCTTTTATAGTCAAAATCAAAAAGATAAATATGATCCCTCAGGATCAAGAGATCCTGAGGGATTCACAACTAAATGATATCTTCAGACAATTCTTCTATCTTATGCTTATCTTCTTGATTCATTCATTGGTTCTACCACACACGGCGTGTCTCATTTCCCTTGATTAGCTTTTGTTGTTCCGACTTTGGAACAACAACTATTCCATATGCTATTTTTCTACATAAAAAGTAATGAGAGTTAGTTTGGTGGGTCAAATCGTATCAAGAGCAGTTTCATTCATTCCTTATCAAAATCCTATAAATATGTTATTATATCATGGCACAAAATGGAGAAGAAAGAAGGAAAAAGATAGTTATCAAAAGTAAATACATACCTATTGCAGGGCTCAACATACTCCCCTTCTTACCTTTTTTCATGTCCTCATGAAAAATGAATAGTTCCTATGTAATGTAGTTACGGAGTAAGCTGGAGAAAAGGTTTCTTTAAAAGGCTTGAAACCGTGATGTTGTGCCAGATCTGCAAAGGTTGTTTTTTCGTGTCCTTCAGGTAACTCATAGTCAAACCGATACCCTTCAGGAGAATACCAAATAATGGGACACCTAAATCGACATCCCAACCAATAAGGCCCTTCCCTCAAGATAAGATTGTTTTATGTGTTTAACTGGCTCATAGCAGCTTTGAAGTTAACATAATTAAATGGTTCTCTTTCCTTAACACTGTTAGTTGAGATTGTCCATCTCATTTTGGATGCAGTCAGGGATCTTCCATGGATGGAGAGGAAATATGTTGTTCCTTACTATATAATTTCCTTATGTATGGGCCCTAAAATTTGAATCATGCCTTCTTGTGTCAGCAGCCTTTTATGTTTAGCAAACAATTGCAAAGGGTGAGTAGGCTCACTCCTTTCCCAGAGATCCAACCCCTATTCCTATCTTTGGAACAAAGTATATGCCTTAAACCACTTAAGTTGATGAACTGCAAAAGAGATAAAACCATGGAATTTAATATCTCCAACAAAAGAGCTAGGATTATTATCCACTTCTTCTTCTAATATGAAATTATGCAGATAAAATTCACAAAGAATCCTTTAGATTTTTGCCCCATGTTCTTTGCAGCAGCTTATAAAATCTTTAGTTGTCTTTAATTCGATTGGCTTTCCAGCTCTTACAACTTTAATCTTTAACAATAAGTACCGTTATAATAAGAATAGGGAATAGTTTGTGGCAGGAGACCTACGTATCAAGACATCCGAATATAGCGAGAAAATGGTGTCTATCTAATTCCAGGCTTTTTCCAACTTGGTATTCACATTCTTCAGCTTTTCTTCTTCCTGTCTAAATCTATCAAAAGTCCCATTCTCAGTTATGGTTAATTCCCTAAATTGTTTCTCCAACTCTTGATATTTTTGCAGGGGAGTTGTCTCTTGTTCACATCATTCTAGAGTAACCTAGGCTTGTATCAGTTCTTCCTGTAGCATTAGAAGAATATGATCTTTTCTTGATAGGATGTCCTTTTCTTGCTCTCTGTATGAGTGCCTGTGCTACGAGAGGATATTTCCTCAGTCTGTATGTACTTCCTTATTATGGGAGGACCAACCCTCCGTCTGAACAACTGCATCCACTAAGTTTGCATGCAAATTTGTCTGGGTGGCTATTGTTTAAGTAGGAGTGAGTTTGGTTTGGGTTTTTTTTTGGCCTACCCTTACATATTTCCATTTGTGTAGCCAAAGTGACTACCTCAGGAGTAGTGTCCTGGGCTTTGCTGTTTACAATTTCTTTAATCTTCCGAGTAGCCTTTTAACTGTATTTTGAAGCTTTTGGTGTTTTTATGTCAACTTATTTAGTTTTTCTCCAGCTACTTTCCTCTTCCAAGGAGCATCTTAAGGAAGCGTTAGAAATTGAAAAGAGGCCTATTAATCTCAACAGAGATGATGGCTGGAAGGTTAGCAGGTGCTGGATCCCCGCCCTGTCTTCTTAGTGTGTCTTCCCCCCCTTTGTTCTTTATCTGGCTTCGTTCCCTTAGGGTCCTGCCGATTCTTCCTCTTGTGCCTTTGATCTAGGGTTTCCTTTAGTTCTTGTCCTCTTCTCCTCTTGTGTTCTTGTTGGGTTCGTTTTGTAGAATCCTGTGTATCTTTGGGCATAGATATCAGGTAGCGTCTTTTTTCTTTTTTCTTTTTGTTGTTGGCAATTTAGGTCTTTAAGATTTTCTCTCTTCTTCTTTATGTCATAGATATTCATATAGGATTTATAATTATAGGATTAATCTAAATAATTCATTGTTTTAATTTCCTATAAACTAGTCGCGTTTGTATTGGTCATATGTTTAACCAATTTATCTTTTTTCTTAGAATTAACTATGAATTAATACTAATAATATAACAATAATATAAAATATAACCTTAAAACAAATAACAATTCAATAATTAATTAGCATACTTTTTATTAAATAATAAATTATTGAATTAATTTTTTAAATTATAAACATATTTTTGTAACTAAGATAGATTCTCTTAGTATTAGTAATATTTATATTACCATATATATTAAGTAATAATATTATATATAACCCCATCCTAATATTTTATATTTTTATAATTTGATATATATATATATATATTAATTTAAAATAATCATTAATTTAATTTTAAAACTAACCTGAATTGATATTCTTACCTTATTTGGTTTTTTCCCATTTAAAATTAATACATATAATATTAATAATTACTTATATATAAAGAATTATTATAAAATATTTTAATATAAATATATCAATTTAAATTAATCAATAAATTAATTTCAAAACTAACCTTGAATTGATATTCTTACCTAATTTAGATTTTTCCCATAAAATTAATTTAAATTAATACATATAATATTAATAATAATTTATAGATAGCATTATTAGCTTAAATAGGTTATAAAATTAATTTTTAATTTTCCATACATTTATATAACTTGGTCCTAATTTTAACTTAGTACCATAAAATAAATTATAATAATATTAATTTACAGCAATAACGATATTATATTAAAATAAGTTTGACTTGGGTCTATTAGAGAAATTAGCCGTTAGGTTAGCCGTTAAATTAGCCGTTGGAATCTCTGCTCGGACTATTTATCTTACTAGGCTGGATCTGTTGCTTCAACTTGTCTTGACGATGAACCACACTGGTTGGTTCGAAACGCGTTGACAAAGGTCTTTATCATGTGATTTACGCTGAAGCTCTTCTTATAAACTAACAAGATTGTCAACAGCTTTTGTATCTAAATATTCCTGTTGTTTATCATGGCTGTGTTCCAATAGAACTGTGTCAGAAGACTGGTTTTCGGATTCATGAATAACTTATGTGTCTGCTACCTTTTCCTAGTCTATCGCTTCTGAAGAAGGAAGAATTTTGTATGCCCATAATCTTATGGGGATTGAGAGTCCATTAGGTTAGGATCAAGTGATCCTCCGGACTACATGTATGCATTCAGATTTGCCAGGACCTAAGCTATCCCTATCTCAAAATCCTACAAAATATCATTTTGGGGGCTCATGGTTGATGTTTGAGGAGGTTCTTCTTCATTTTCGAGTTCATCATGAAAGTGTTGGGCCCTTTCTTTCTTTGAGTCTGGTCTATCCTCTTCCTCAGGTTCTTGTTCTGAATTGGCCTCTTCCCCAAGTTCTGATTCTGAATGACATCCTTCCCCTTGTTTAGGTTCTTCCTCTGGTTCCGACTCAGAGTCCTGTATACTAACTAGTCTGGATGGTTCCGCAGGTTGTTCGACGATATCTTGTGGATTTACAGACATTCTTTGGGGTTCAATGTTTGAACGGGTAGTCCTTTTCCTTTTCGAGATAGGGCTCTATTGGCTTATCTCCGAGATTGCAGGATTTTGGATTATAGGGTTTTGACTAATCTCTAGTGTGTTATGAGACCATCCCAAGTTAAGTTTTGTTGAACAAGGTTATGGCTAACAATTAGTCTAATCAATACATGGTGGCTAAATATGGTTTCAAGGTGCCTAGCATATCTTATTCTATCGGTGGTATCATGCAACAATGAATTCAAGAAAGATGGTAGATTAAGAGTGATCTTTAGTTTTAAAACAGTGCAAATTTTCAGTTGTCGTGGTCTTACGTCATCCCATTTTCCATCACAGGTAATGTACCTCTTGAAAACACTTGCAACTCATGCCATGGTTTTGCCAGAGAAGATGGTTGTATGCCCTTGCCTTTCTTGGATAATTCCTCATCTGCATCTCTGAAAATGTCTAGCGCATCTTGCAACATTACGTGTTTTTTTGGCAATATAATTCCTTCCGCCGACAGCCCAGATACTTCGGCTATTATAGTGTCTGATACTATGATTCTTTTATATCTCACCAGGGATTTCCCATTCTCGAGATGTTGTAGAAATTCAATAGCAATTTCCTCACTAGAGGGCTGAAATCTTGTGAAACATGATATCCACCCTGCGTGGACCAGAATTTCCCTGGCTCTATCAAAGACTTCCAGCACTAAAGGTTCTCGATGCACTATCTTACCACTAATAATTCTTGAGTTCTTCTAACTATTGCAAAGGATTAGTGCAGTGGAGAAAACACAACAATAGACAGCAACAGAGAGATAAAACAAAAAGTAGTTGTAACACCTACATTTTACAATGTTAAATGATATTTAGATGAGAATTAATTAATTCGAGGAATATTATTTTTCCACATGCCGAGTGATCATAGAATACCATATTAACCTATGAAATCCAATAAAAAAATTATAACACATGCACGATTGTAATGGAGGTCCCCTCCCTCCTTCAAGATGAGAGGTCGCCTACGACCAAATGGATGGGGAAATGTTGTTCTGACGACAATGTACAAGGGTGAAAGATACTGCATTAATATGAGACAAAGTACATATTTTAATGAAAGGACTGTAAAGGGTATTGATATAATGAGATTGAGGTGCATAATGATGGTTATTGATAAGAGACAAGATGATTTGGTTGATGATAGGTTATGTGGTAAGGAAAAAGGACAATAATATGCAAGAAAAAGATGCTTTGCTGACAATATTCCAGCTTAAAATGATATGATTGATTAAAAACATTAACTCATGCATTAATGTTCAAGGTAGGGAGAAATTAGGGAAATAATTCTTCTGATAAAAAGAAAAGTAAGAAGAGGATATTATAATAATTATTGATGTTGAAAATAGAACTTCAATACCATAAGCAGAGCTTTTGTTCCTAGTAGGCATCCATAGCCTCAACGGAGTTTCTTTTTAACCCATATGAGCTAGGATCCTCAATTTATAGTTGGATAACTCCATTATTGTTTCTACAGAAGAGATCAGTGTGTCGACATGGTAACCAGATGACCACATTGCCATTCACTGGGAAGTAGCAAAAGTGATCAAGTAGGCTCGTGATGAGACCTCCTATTCCAAGGATATTTTAGCCATTCAATAGATCTTAACCCTAGTGTGGTGGCCATAGTGTGAATGTCACATTGTTACTCCTTATGAACATGGTAGGTTGGCTCTTAATGAGACCCTCTATCCTCTATGTGTAGGCAAAAATTTGTTGTTATTACACATTTTTATAATAAATAGAGGGAGGCTCAGTACTCCTTAAGAGCAAGGATGGTGGGAGAAGTTGAACATGTCAATAGAAAAAATATACCCATAATCTCACTTATAATAGATAGAGAGGATTATAACCATGAGGGGTTGAACCAACATGGTAAAGATGATCAATCAGTATCGTACACAACATAAAACAATATAGTAAACCAATATATAAACAATTGTGTCCCCTCTTTAAAAAAAAAAAAAAAATCTATCATCAAGAAGCTATCTTGTTAAAGATCATAATGTTAAGGGTATTCACCTACTTCAATAGAATCCATAATTCTTGTCCTCATAAAATTATTGTGCTTCATGCCATGAAAGGCAATTAGAAAAATGGGCCTGAGATGAGCTAGGAATAATTCTGCAAGCATTGTTCAACATCACAATAAAAATATTGTTCTTCATAAAAGTATTTTTCTTCATCACATTAAAGGGAATTAGAAAAATGGGGCTGAGATGAGATAGGAATAATTCCGCAAGTGTTGTTCAACATCACAATAATGTAAGGAAAAGGGTGTTTTCATGACTTCAAGAAGCAAAAATGCTATTCCAAGGATGGAATAGCAGCTGTTCAAAAGTGGGAACAACAAAACACTATAAGAGAAAAAGGTGTTGTTTGAACAACAAACAACAAAAAGTGTTGTTCCAAAATTGGAATAGGAAACATGCAAAAAGTGATGTTCCCAAGTTGAAACAGCAAAAAAAATGCAAAAAGTGTTGTTCCAATGTGGGAATAGCAAAAACAAAAAATTATTGTTTCGAAGTGCGAACAACAAAAAATGGAAAAACATTCTTCCAAAGTGGGAACAACAAAAATGAAAAGCGTTGTTCTGAAGTGGGAATAGCAAAAAAAAAAAGTGTTGTTCCAAAATGGGAACAACAAAAAGAGAAAAGCGTTGTTCCAAAGTGGGAACAATAAAAACAAAAAATTGTTGTTCCGAAGTGGGAACAACAAAAACAGAAAAGTGTTGTTCTGAAGTGGGAACAACAAAAATGAAAAAACGTTGTTCCGAAGTGGGAACAACAAAAACGAAAAAGTGTTGTTCCAAAGTGGGAACAACAAAAACAAAAGGATGTTGTTCCGAAGTGGGAACATCAATAATGAAAAAGTGTTGTTCCAAAGTGGGAACAAAAAAAATGAAAAGGTGTTGTTCCGAAGTGGGAACAGCAAAAACGAAAAAGTTCTATTCCGAAGTGGGAATAGCAAAAACAAAAAAGTGTTGTTCGAAAGTGGGAACAAAAAAAATGAAAACCTGTTGTTCCGAAGTGGGAACAACAAAAAAAAGAAGTGTTGTTCCAAAGTGGAAACAACAAAAATGAAAAATTGTTGTTATGAAGTGGGAGCGACAAAAATGAAAAAGTGTTGTTCCGAAGTGGGAACAAAAAAAACTAAAAAGTGTTGTTGCGAAGTTGGAACATCAAAAATGAAAAAGTGATGTTCTGAAATGGGAACATAAAAAACAAAAAAGTGATGTTTTGAAGTGGGAACAACAAAAATGAAAATGTGTTGTTACGAAGTGGGAACAACAAAAACAAAAATGTGTTGTTCCGAAGTAGGAATAGAAACAATGAAAAAGTGTTGTTCGAAAGTGGGAACAGTAAAAACAAAAAAGTGTTGTTCCGAAGTGGGAACAACAAAAATGAAAAAGTGTCTTTTTGAAGTGGGAACAAAAAAAATGAAAAAGTGCTATTTCGAAGTGTGAACAGCAAAAAACGAAAACATGTTGTTCTGAAGTGGGAACAACAAAAATGAAAAGTGTTTTTCTAAAGTGGGAACAACAAACAAACAAAGAACGCAAACAATGAAATCAGAAATCATATTTACAGTTTTTTCAAAAATAAATAAATTTTTACAGCAATGAAGATGCCAAAGGATTGCCTTCTGCAGCTAGAATTTGAATGGTGGAGTCCTCGCGTATCTACTGGCAAAAAGATTCTCTTTTAAGTGGTTTTTGGTAGAGGCGCACCCGATGCCCATTTGCTTTAAAGGAAAGACCAGACCCATCAATGGTGGCCAATGCGAGATTGCCATTGTCATGTACTTCCTTTATTTCATAGGGGCCTAACCATCCAGTGTGCAGTTTACCAGGGAAGTCTTGAAACCTGGAATCGTAAAGAAGTTCCTAGTCACCCTCATGAAATGCCTTTTTCTTAATCAAGGAATTATGCCACTTGGCTCATTGTTGTTGAATGAGTGCAATATGTTGTAGCACCAATAGCCGAGTTTCATCTAATTCATTGATTTGTTGTAGTTTGTTAATATGGGCTTCCGTTAAATCCAGTCCCACTTCCTGGGCTATGCTTAGTGTTTGTATCTCAAATTCTATGGGGAAAATGGGTTCCTTACCAAAAGCCAGCTGATATGGAGAGTATCCAGTTGTGTTCCTCCAAGTCATGCAATATGCCCACAAGGCCTCTCGTAGTCGAGTCACACAGTCTCATTTGTGCAATGAGAATGTCTTCGTTAGATTAGCTTCAATTACTTTGTTGGTACTCTCCACTTGTCGTTCACCTGCGGGTGATATGGAGAGGTGATTCTGTGGATAATGTGATGATTCTTCATTGTAGTAGTGATCTTGTGGCCTTCAAAGATTATTTGTTTTCACAATTTATCTACAACTTGAGATTTTTATGTAACTTGGTTGGCATCATTGTACCTAAGCTTTGCCTAAAGGTTGAATACTAAGTTACTAAGGTGTTCTTTTCTATGGTAAAAATTTATTTTCTTTTTTTATACAAGTCATTTGGACACATAGTGGCCACTATCGCCCAACTGAAGAAAACTTGTTCAAGTTTCTTGCTTTTATTGGGGAAATGGCTTTTATAGTCTATTTTAGTTGATATTTTAGTGTTCATTGTCTTTCATGGCTTACAATCTACACTGTATCTTCTTTTGTTTTAAGAAAATGAACTTAATATTGATGGTAAGAAGAAATAATTGAATAAAGAGGGGAACAATAACACTGGACCAACAAATGCAAAAAGAGAGAGAGAGAGAGAGAGAGAGAGAGAGAATTGGTCTAGTGATACCCTTAGAGCCAATATCTCACATAAAACACACACATAGAGATTCATGCTCAAGTCTTCAGAGTTGGTGAATTCACTACAATATCTTGGAAACACAATGATAATGTTTTGAAGTAATGAAACAACTTTTCATGTGTAACTTTTAGTCCAACAAATATTAAGTTGGAAACTCATATTGTAATATTTGACATTTCATTTAATATAATTTATGTCGCTGGAATCATTTATAGTTACACTTGATATTTTTTAGTATTGTAATTAACATATGTAACTTTGTGTTTTTATATTAGACAAACATGCACATTGTATGATTTTTTTTTTAATTTAGTCGCAAAATGATATTAATTAATCTATGTTGATTAATAATGAACAAATAAGATCAATCTGAAACTACTAAATTAGCAGTTTATATTGACTAATGATGAACACAAATAAAATGAATATGACTAAATTAGCTATTTATAATGAGTACTAATGAAAGTAAATGAAATGAAAATAAACTACTAAATTAGTCATTTATATAATGAATATGAAACTACCAAAAACGATAAATGACTACTGCAAGTGATAAATTTGTGATTACAAATGATGACTAAATTTTGCATATATACGATTATTAGTAGCTAATTTACAATTTCTTATAACACAATCAAAATTTAGTCATATTTCTTTGATTATTAGTTGGTTTCAAACGATGACTAAATTTTTCATATATATGACTATTGGTAGCTAATTTACAGTATCTTATAACATAACCAACATTTTTGTTATTTTTCTTTAGTCATTAATTAGTTTTCTTCGGTGATTATATAGTAATACATTTGGTCATTAATTGTGGCAATTAATGACTAAATATACTACTAGATGATGAAATGGAGACAACAAATTAATGACTATGCTAAAAATGACTAGAAGTTGGTCGCATTATAAGATACTATAAACTAGCTACTACTCGTCACCGACTGAAAAATGATCGTTTATATCTAAATTTTAGTCGTTTTTTAAGTAACTTGCTATGCCCCTATACCAATAGGTGTCATATATCATGATTGACTTGATGAGCTATGTAATATGTTCATACCTTTACTTGTTGCAAAGATTTTCCATATTTGTAAAAAAATCGAAAAATTTAAAAAATGTAAAGAGGGTATACCCTAAAAGAAAAATCAAAAGGTAAAAAGAATAAAAGATTGTCAAAAAATTAAAGAAAATGAATCCTAAACAAAAGAAGACTAGGAGAGTGTGCAATTCTAAATGCCACTACTTTTTTCTTTGTCTAATAAACAATTGTGTGCAGTTTGCCACCTATGCCACAATTTATGAATAGTCAAACAGTTTAAGCTTAGCTAGTTCATTTTTCTATTTCGTGTTGTAGAAATAGAGAATAAAGATCCGACCAAACAGTGTAATCGTGGTAGATAAGTAGATAGGTAGATTGAAAAAAGGAGCTCAACAGTTTAATCTGAGCCTTTGGATGTAATAAGTGTAGACTTAGATAGGCATTACGATGTAAAACAAAAGAAAGTTTGATAAGAGTTTGCCAGTCTAAGTGCACCCTAATAAAGAAATAAAAATGCTAGGTTAAGTAGGTAGGGTAGGTAGATGATGGTTGCAGAATAATATATGATGAATGATATGTCTAAAATGTGCAAGTATTTTTACTTTCATTATAAGGGAAATGGCATGTATCACATGGAAGGCACATCAAGCAAGAAAAGTCAAAATAATTAACTCCCCTACTCATTTCCCCTAAATTTTCACTAATTTCCCCTAAGTACCAAGGTATCTATCCAATTAGAGGGGCTTAAAGATTTCTCTGACTTTTGGAGGGACTAGACCCTCGGCCCAATAATTTATAAAGCCTAAGTACTTAAGCCCATTCATCAATCATCACACCCCTTTATGAAATATTCACTCCCTTGATAAAAGCTTTTCCTAAATAAAATTCTATTTTACTTAGGGAAATTAAAATATTTCCACGAAAAACCTCACTTTTCACTTAGCCTGAGTTTCAAATACACACAGGAAAATGTTATACACTTATCGCTTTTTCATCCAATGTCATATTAACTTCTAACTTATGTTATTTAATATTTCCCCTCTAAAATTACTCACTCCTCTATTATTGTAACTATGTAATAAACCCCAAATTTTATATATCCCGCCCTTGGTTTCAAAATAACCATAATAACACTTATAATTGGGATTAATTAGTTAAACTGTAACTAACTAAGAACCCTGACCCCGCCATGTTAATATAAGGATTAGTTAACCTCGGCAGTTAATTAATAACTTTTTCGACCAATCACATCATCCCTGATGTAATTATAAACCTTTAATTATGTTGGACCTGCCCTCCATTAAACTTCCGCCACCTCACCTCCCCAATAGCCATCCGATCAAACCCCTCGGATCCTACGGTTGTCTCGCATATCGCACGGCCCTCCATGAACAAACTTTAGTGCATGATGGCGAGTAGTTTTCTGAGTAGTGCCATCACCACGCGTAGCTCATCGTATGGAATCGCTTGGTCTAGCCCAAATACCGCCTCCCCTACATTAGTGGTGCAATGAAACCCACTTGCCGCCTCCCATAAATGATAAAAATGCCAAACTGCCCCCACTTCCCACTCTCCGCATATGACAAATTTTCAACTGTTCATTCAAATTTTACCAGCCAATATCAACCATTTACGCGTTTAAACACAAAAACCCCAGTTTTGCTCGTTTTCACGTGATTGTGCAGTAAAACCCTATGTAATACATCTGCGTCGCCTGAAGCCTCTGTTAACCTATTTGAGTATGGTTTACCTCCCAAAAATAATTTTGGACTCACTCCACCGACTTTTCAAGCTCAAATGAAACCTTTTCGACCTCCCCTACAAGCCAATGCTTTCTTAAATAGTTTGTTTTGTTGTACAGGTGATCAGAAGACCACATCCTTGGATAAGAAAGTCTTAATACTAGTGATAAGGCCTATTTACTCCAATATTGTTATCAAGATTATTCAAAGAGAGGTGGAAAATAAAGCATACAGTTAAAAGAAAAGAAAATGAAACATCAAATTAAAAGGATTTACTATTGAAACAAACAATAAAAACCTAAAAGATACAGTGAAGTTAAAAGGACAGGGTAAAGAACAGTCAAAGTGTATCAAGGTTAAAGAGTATCATATTGAAGACTAAGTCAAGTAAATCAGCTAGCATGAAGATAAATATCATGGAGGACAGTTACAAAATAGAGCATACAAATTCATGTCAAAGTGAAGATAGATGAAAAACAAAGTGGTAAAAGTAAAAAGTAAACAGTAAACAGTAAAAGTAAACATGAAGAAATTAATGGTTAAGGAAAATATGAAAATACTTTCACCAGCTACAACGATGTTTATCCAGAGAAAAAGTGAAAAACAATTGAAAGGAATGAAGGTTAAAAGATGAAATCAGAGCAAAAATGGTACATTCTTCAGAAATTTCCTGTTTGCATCATAGTGTTACAGAAATGATTGTGGCCAATTCAAGAAGTATTTCAAGAAACTGGAGGAGGTTTTTGTTTCTAACAGGCTATTTTACAAAAAACTAACTCACGTTTTTCACAGGTATTACCAAATGGGAGATAAGTGCATGTCTTCACAACCTACTTTTTAGTTTGTGCAAAGTCCTATTTTTGACATCTTTTTGGAGAGAATATTTTAAATAATTGCAGATGAATTTTGGGAACCTTAGAGAGGTTTATCTCAAAAGTGTTCTTATCTACCAAAACCTCTTTCACTTTTTACATATCTATCACTGATTTAGATATACAAGCGTATCATTGGAACCTAAGTTTGCAGAATTTCTGGGGCAAAATGCACAAAGGAAGGATGCAGTAGTGACTGGGATGCCTCATCATCAACTAAGAGTTGCTATCAAATTCGAATTTCTCTTATTTGTCACCATAAATCCATAGAAATGGTGCCAAATAGATTCATTAGTTTTGAATGTCCTTTATTTAAGTTCTATTAATGTAAACCATTTGAGATATTTGTGAAACTAATCTTGATATTTTTTCAAGATATTTCAGTTTACAAATAGCATAAATACTTCTTCATTTGAAGTATTTTCTATGGATTCTTAGACATTTCTATAGACTAATCATTTTGGAATAGAAATGTTGTTGAACAACTCTTGTATGGCTGGCTGGATGAAGAAATAAAGAAAATGTCATTTTATAGGATTCATGTGTCAAACATTGGACAAATAAGTATTCTATATCTCATGAGTTATTGTTTTTTAGTTTAATCTTTCAACTGTGTCTTATATCTGAATAATAAATGAAAAAGTGTATTTCATAAATTTCTTTAGTGCAATCTGTCTTTGAAATCGTTTTTATTCTAAATGTTTTCTTCTAAGCTATCATAGGGAGGGAATTCTTAACTGCTCCTTGCTTCTTAATTTATCATTGTGGTCATTTAATAAGAAATTCTTAATTTCTTTTTATTAGTGATCACCCACTTTCGCTCCTCTTGAAATATGTTGAAGGATTCTTAATTTCCCTTCCTCGCTTTCAAAACCATTCCATCCTTTCAAGTCACCATTTGTCCCTCGTTTGACTATCTTGCCCTATGAAACCATCCTTTGTTGAAAAATCCTGATTTAGTTAAGCCATCCTCAGTTGAATCAATAGCCTAGTGGACTGGGATACACTGTTTTATCCATCTATTCCTGAATTCCACCACCAAACACAATCAAAACCCCCAAGCTTTCATAACTAGCCTAATATCCCATAAAACAAAGCTAAATCATAAAGAGAGAGGCCTCTCTGAGTACAGATTGGCTAGATTGTATACTTAAAAGATTGGTTTGTGGTTACTTCGGAAATTTCTTTCTTTAACCTTGAGAAAATACTGAGTGATAACATAGTGGCGACTCCACTAAGGAAGAACAAATCCTCAGTTAAAATAAACCTTTAAGAAAGCACTAAATTAAATATTTTATGTATCTTAAAGGAATCATTGGAATCTATTTACTATTTTTCTTTAGAATTGTTTTACAGGTTTAGATCTGATCTATGATGGTGGACAATGGTCAGACACACAAAGGTTAAAGTCATCCACTTGGTGACTCCACATCAATTTCACAAGTAAGACTCCACTAGAGGAATGAACTTGAAAGAACAATAAAAAAAGATTAGACTTTTAACTTGGATTTTTATCCAAGACATTATGTTGTTTCTAAATTGATAGAGTTTTCCAATCTATATTGTATTTTAGAGAAAATTAATTTTTTTTTTTTTCTTTGAAAATTGTAAATATAAAGTCTCCTTGCACATTTGAGCACCATTCTTCTAACTCTTTTGATAATCATTTTCCAATCAAGACACCATTGTTCAAAGATCCAAAGCTTCAAATTTCAGAGAAATTCCACAACCAGATAATCCATATTCCAAAGCATTAATAGTGAGACAGGATGACCAGGTTTGTGGAAAACCTTTCATTTGATGAAATTTTAAATGAATTCAGGGATGATTTATCAAAATTTCAGCTTGATGAATATTTTTTAAGAGTTGTGTTTACAATTGTCAAGATAAGAAAATACTCTCATGAAACTAAAATTTGTTTTCTTAATTTAGTTGTTGAAAAATATGAAAAACAAATTTTTTCTTTTGCATTCTCAAATTCAGTCATATAATTTCCAAGATCCTAAAGAATTCTTACAAAATCTTCCTTCTCCAAACCATCAGGAAACTGTACTACCTTTTGATTTGCATATTGAGGATGATTATGATTTCAAGAGCAAGAATGAAGAAATAGTTGTAGGTTTTAGTATTAAGGATGCAGCTGATAAATTAGACAATGAAGGCCTAGAAGAAACTATCACACTTTATGCTTTTGTTGATCCTATAGCAGATTATATGGAGATTCTTCTCAACTCATGTTCTTTAACATGTTTTCTCTATGACGACCAAATACATCAGCAGTGGCCTTTGTATATCACAGTTTCGATTATGTGGATACATGATCAAATTATGCTTCTAACTTTACTGACAATCAGTCAAGCAGTTCATTTGTTTCTATACTTGCTTGATTGGCTTCATTGGAATTTTTGTATTATTTAATTCAACCTAATTTTCAATAATATAGAGTAGGTAGGATTTAATTAGATTATGAAATAAATCCTTGAATCCAATCAAAAGGCCCTAAGATCTTCATCATTTACTAATTTGGTTTGAAGGTTGCAACACCTTTTAGTTTCAAGTCAAATCTCAAGTCGTGCAGAAAAAAAAGGTTAAAAAGATTTTTAATAAAAAGACCAAGGCTTAAGGTTCCTACCTAAGTGACAAGGTGCTCAAGTGGGATTCAAGAAGGGAGAATAAAGATTTGGTGTTGATTGGATGGTAATATTGGAGTTGAAGCCCGAAGAGAAGACCCTAAGCTCTAAAAGCTTTACTGTCATACTTATGAATAAAGCATCATGCAAAAGGAAGATTGCAGAGCACAATCAAAGTTGTTCAGAAGGCCATTGAAATATTGTTCTTGACTTTCCACCAAGGAAAGCCATCCCCAAGTGGAGCCACTATTATGCTCCTATACTAATAGGTGTCATATATCATGATTGAATTGATGAGCTATGTAATATGTTCATACCTTTACTTGTTGCAAAGGTCTTCCATATTTGTAGAAAAATCAAAAAAATTAAAAAATGTAAAGAGGGTATACCCTAAAAGAAAAATCAAAGGGTAAAAAGAATAAAGGATGGTCAACAAATGAAAGAAAATGAACCCCAAACAAAAAAAGACCAAGAGAGTGTGCAAGTCTAAATTCCATTGCTTTTTCCTTTGTGTAATAAACAATTGTGTGCAGTTTGTCACCTATGCCACAATTCATGAATAGTCAAAGAGTTTAAGCTTGGCTAGTTCTTTTTTCAATTTCATGTTGTAGAAATAGAGAATAAAGATCTAACCAAATAGTGTAATCTTGGCAGATAAGTAGATAGGTAGAGTGAAAAAAGGAGCTCAATAGCTTAATCTGTGCCCTTAGATGTAATAAGTGTAGACTTAGATAGGCATTACCATGTAAAAGAAAAGAAAGTTTGATAAGGGTTTTCCAGTCTAAGTGAACCCTAATAAAGAAGTAAAAATGCCAGGTTAAGTAGGTAGGGTAGGTAGATGATGGTTGCAGAATAACATATGATGAATGATATGTCTAAAATGTGAAAATCCTTTTACTTTCATCATAAGGCAAATGGAATGTATCACATGGAATGCACATCAAGCAAGCAAAGTCAAAATAATTAACTCCCCTACTCATTTCCCCTAAATTTTTACTAATTTCCCCTAAGTACCAAGGTATCTATCAAATTAGTGGGGCTTATAACATTTCTCTGACTTCTGAAGGGACTAGACCATTGGCACAATAATTTATAAAACCTAAGTACTTAAGCCCATTCATCAATCATCACACCCCTTTATGAAATATTCACTCCCTTGATAAAAGTTTTTCCTAAGTAAAATTCTATTTTACTTAGGGAAATTAAAATATTTCCACAAAAACCCTCACTTTTCACTTAGCCTAAGTTTCAAACACAAACATGAAAATGTTATACATTTAGTGCTTTTTCATCCAATGTCATATTAACTTATAACTTATGTTATTTAATATTTCCCCTATAAAATTTACCCACTCCCGTATTATTGTAACTATGTAATAAACCCCAAATTTTATATATCCCGTCGTTGGTTGCAAAATAAACATAATAACACTTATAATTGGGATTAATTAGTTAAATTGTAACTATTTAAGAACGCTACCCCACCATGTTAATATAAGGATTAATTAACCCCCACGGTTAATTAATAATTTTTTCGACCAATCACATCGCTCCCGATGTAATTATAAACCTTTAATGATGTCGGGCCCGCCCTCCATTAAACTTACACCAAATCATCTCCCTGATAGCCATCAGATCAAGCCCCTCTAATCCTATGGTTGTCACGCATATCGTACGACCCTCCATGATCGAGCTTTAGCGCACGATGGTGAGCAGTTTTCTGAACAATGCCATCGCCAAGAGTCGCTCATCATATGGAATCGCTCAGTCTAGCCCAAATACTGCCTCCCCTCCATTAGCGATGTAATGAAACCCACTTTCCACCTCCCACAAATGAAAAAAACATCAAACCACCCCTGCTTCCCACTCTCTGCATATGATAAATTTTCCACTATTCATTCAAAGTTTACTCGCCAATATCAATCGTTTACCCGTTTAAACACAAAAACCGTAGTTTTGCTCATTTTCACTTGATTGTGCAGTAAAACCCTATGTAACCCATATATGCCACCTGAAGCCTCTATTAACTGATTCAAGTATGGTTTACCTCCCGAAAAGGATTCTGGACTCACTCCACAAACATTTCAAGCTCAAATGAAACCTTTTCGACCTCCCCTTCAAGCCAATGCTTTCTTAAACAGTTTGTTTTGTTGTACAGGTGATCAAAAGACCACATCCTTGGATAAACAAGTCTTAATACTAGTCATAAGACCTATTTACTCCAAAATTGTTATCAATACTATTCAAAGAGAGATGGAAAATAAAACATATAGTTAAAAGACAAGCAAAGGAAACATGGAATTAAAATGATTTACTGTTGAAACAGACAATAAAAACCTTAAATATACAGTGAAGGTAAAAGGACACAATAAAGAATAGTCAAAGTCTATCAGGGTTAAAGAGTATTAGATTGAAGACCAAGTCAATTAAATCAACTAGCATAAAGATAAACAACACGGGAGACAGTTACAAAACAGAGCATACAAATTCATGTCAAAGTGAAGACAAATGAAAAAGAGAGTGGTAAAAGTAAAAAGTAAACAGTAGACAGTAAAAGTAAACATGAACACATTAAGGGTTAAAAAAAATATGAAAACACTTTCACCAGCTACAACGAAGTTTATCCAAAGTAAAAGTGAAAAACAATTGAAAGAAATTAAGGTTAAAATATGAAATCAGAGCAAAAATGGTACATTCTTCAAAAATTTCCTGTTTGAGTCATAGTTTTGTAGAAACGATTGTGGCCAATCCAAGAAGTATTTCATGAAACTGGAGGAGTTTTTTATTCCTAATAGGCTAATTTACAAAAATCTATCTCACTTTTTACACAGGTATTACCAAAAGGGATATAAGTGCATGTCTTCATAGCCTACTTTTCAGTTTGTGCAAAGTCCTGTTTTTGACATCAGTTTGCAGAGAATATTATAAACAGCTGGAGCTGAATATTTGGAAACTAAGAGACATTATCTCAAAAACATTCTTATATACAAAAACCTCTTTCACTTTTTACATCTCTATCACAAATTGAGATATACAAGCATATCATTGGACCCTAAGTTTGCAGAATTTCTGGAGGAGAATGCACAAAAGAAGGATGCAATTAGTCACTGGGATGCCTCATCATCATCTAAGAGTTGCTAGCAAATTTGACTTTCTCTTATTTGCCGCCATAAATCCATAGAAATAGTGCCAAATAGAATCATTATTTTTTAATTTCATTTATTTAAGTTCTATTAATTTAAACAGTTTGAGATATTTGTGAAACTAATCTTGATATTTTTTCAAGATATTTCGGTTTACAATTAGTATAAATACTTCTTCATTTGAAGTATTTTATGTGGATTCTTAGACATTTTTGTAGACTGATCATTTTGGAATAGAAGTGCTATTGAAAAACTCTTGTATGGCTGGCTGGATGAAGAAATAAAGCAAATGACTTTTTATAGGATTCATGTGTCAAACGTTGGACAAATAAGTATTCTATATCTCATGAGTTATTGTTTTCTGGTTTAATATTTCAATTGTGTCTCATATCTGAATAATAAATTAAAAAACATATTTCAGAAAGTGCTTTAGTGCAATCTGTCTTTAAAATCGTTTTTATTCTAAATTTTTTCTTCTAAGCTATCATAGACAGGGAATTCTTAACTGCTCCTTGCTTCTTAGTTTATCATTGTGGTCATTTAATAAGAAATTCTTAATTGCTTATTATTAATGACCACCCACTTTCCCTCCTCTTGAAATATGTTGAAGGATTTTTAATTTCCCTTCCTCCCTTTCAAAACCATTCCATCCTTTCAAGTTACCATTTGTCCTTTGTTTGACTATCTTGCCCTGTGAAGCCATCCTTTGTTGAAAAAAACTAATCCAGTTAAGCCATCCTCAACTGACTCCATAGCCCAATGGACTGAAATACTATGTTCTATCCATATTTTCCTGAATTCCACCACCAAACACAATCAAAACCCCCAAGCTTTCATAACTAGCCTAATATCCCATAAAACACAGCTAAATCATAAAGAGAGAGCCCTCTCTGAGTACATATTGCCTAGATTATGTACTTAAAATATTGGTTTGTGGTTACCTCGGAAATTTATTTCTTTAACCTTGAGAAAATTCTGAGTGAGAACAAAACTAATTAGTCATTTTGTACTAGTCATCACTTAGTTCTGCAATGGCCATAATGGATCAAATTTGACAAAGGCTAGAATTGACCCGCTGTAGTACCATTTTAAACACATACATGGAATAGAAAAATTGTGAAAGATAAATGTTAGTTTCATTTACTATACAAATTATGCACATTTATAATACATTGTAATGACCTGTGCTTCCATATTCGAAGTGGTATCTTGGACTCCCTTTGATTTTTCACATTCCATACAAATCCTTAGTGGATTAGTTGTGCAACATGTAACAACGACCTAATGGGGCTCGGTCTTGTGGTGTAATAGTGCATTGATGGGCCTTAATATTTTGTTTTAACAATATCCTAATTCGTCTCAGTATTATGGTGTAACAATTCCTTAATGGGCCTTCATCTTCTATTGTAACAACACCCTAATCGGCCTGATTTATTGGGTTTTATAGTTGCATCTTTGGACCACCTTATCTGTGATATGAGAAATATTATGACAGAGATATGAAGAATTTTTTTTCAAAGCTACTTTTTCCCCTTGCATATTTTTCTCATGATATAACATGCAATCAATATTCCTAGTGATGAAATGTTATTTTTCTTCATGAAATTTCATATTTTGATAGTATGTAATTATTGAAGGTTGGTAGATAGGGCATCAACTTTTGACCTTCTTGAGGAAAAATTTGGCCAATCTAAGGCATCTCGGACTCCATAGACAAGAACGGATTCTTCCATCATTGCACACCAAGACTTCATAGCTCAGAAATATTTCTTCCAAACTGGGTTGGTTTTATACAGTAAAAGGCATGGATTTGATGCCTTAAATAAGTGCACAGAACGACTAGTAATTATTGATTAAATAGTATACAATTTTAATCAATCAAATTGGCCATGAAATGGAGCATGGGACATGCATTCTAGCAAACCAAGGCAAATTTTTTCTGCTCACAAAAATGCATGACCAACCTTCATTTCAAGGCAAAATTCAATGATTCAACTTGGTGAGTATTTTTTTACTCTTAACATCAATACAATTAAATATTTTTATTTTTTCACACACACACACACACACACACACATATATATATATATATATTCAAGAATACTCCAATTTGCATAGATTTTGTTACATGTCATTTTGTTTCATTCCAACAAATGGCCCTGAACTAGAATTTATCATCAACCATTTACAGCTTTCAATCATCCCTACAAATCCAAAAACATTCTCTCTCTAGAAGTTTTAAGAATCCTAGTTTAAAATGGCTTAAAACACTAATTTAAGACCTCATCGCATTAAAACTCTTGACAAACTGTGATGGCACAAGATGAACACATGGAACTTTTGTTGGTGAGCATAGGTTTCTATTATAGAAAGTTTGATGACAACTGGAAATGAGTAAAAATGAAAAATAGTTTCAAATTTTCTCTTTGTAAAAGTTTCAAGACTTGATTTAGTCATTTACTGTTGGATCTGATATCAAACTCCCACTAATGAGGTCTTACATATTATCTCATAGATATTAAATCCTTCTAAGGTGGATCTAATTCTTAGTATGGTAAATGCAAAACTACCTCATTTACCCTATAAATGTAGCATCTGCCATAGGGTCTGGGTTGGATTTTGGAGGCTCTCATTATAGCTTTATGTTTTCCATTTGTGTCTAGATGCCCGCGATACATCCATGTGCTTTAGCTTTGATTGAAGGCTTAACATTATGGCAAAGGAGGTACAAGATAGTTGGAGGAGATTCAAAAAGTCAAGGTTACAAGGGTTATAATCTTATACTACCATTATTAATAAAAAGTGCATTATTTATCTTATACATTTTTTTCTTTTATGCATATGTAGAACATGAATCCTTGACTTCTTGTTTATACTTGTTTCTATATTTTATCTAGTATATTTTGTTCTCTTGATTGTTATAGATGATTTGTAGGTTCCACTTTTAGAAATTGGAGTTGAAGCTAGATCTAACAATTAGGGAGAAGAAAGAATTTTTCATTAGATTCTAAGTAGTTTTTCCTTTCTTATATCAAACATCTCTAAGGAAAAACATTGTCGTTATGTCTTGGTTGTTTCTAGACTAAGCCAATAGGTCTAGGGAGATTACTTTTGTCTGTAGAAGGAATTTATCCATAAAACATATTTCATAGGGTAAAATGCAAGGTTTTTGTGCCTCAAATAAATTCACACCAGGACCTGTAATTACTTGGTAGTGATATAGTGTTCATTCCATCTTATGGGTCCACAAAATTTTACATCAACCTTACGATGTAATAGCTCCCTAATGGGCCTTAGCCTTCTGGTGCAACATCACCATAATGGGCATCTTTCTTCTGGTATAAAAATGCCCTAATGGGCATTAGTCTTGTTGTGTAACATCTCCCTAATGGGCCTTATTTCTTAAGTATGACAATGACCTCTTTGGGCCCTATTATATGTGACATGAAAAAATATTATGGAAAATATGTGATGGACATTATGGAAAAGATATGAAGAAGTTTTTTTGGAAGCTATTTGGTTGGCTCCTGCATATGTTACTCATGATATAACATGCATTGAATGTTCCTAGTGATGAAATGTTATTTTTCTTCATCAAACCCCATATTCTAATAGTAGGTAACTCTTGAAGGTTGGTAGCTAGGGTGTTAGCTTTTTACCTCCTTCAGGAAACATTTCGCCAATCTAATGCATGACTCCATAACCAATAATTGTTTCTTCAATTGTTTGACACAAGGACTCCATAGATGAGTACTATTTCTTCCAAATTGGATTTATTTTATATTGTAAAATATAAGGATTGTGTGACTCCAATAAATGCACAATAAGATCAGTAATTACTAATTAAATAGTATAGAATTTATATCAATTAGATTAGCCAAGAAATGAAGATTATATGTGCATTTTAGAGATGAAATGTTATTTTTCTTCACGAAATTCCATATTCTAATAGTAGGTAATTGTTGAAATTTGATAGCTAGGGAATCAAGTTCTGACCTCCTTGAGGACAATTTTGGCCAACCTAATGCATATATCACTCCATATCCCAAAGGAATAGGCGCTAATGCAAGGATTTTGGTGATCAAACTCCTCTTTATCCATATTTTCTCCTCCTAAATTTCGGTCCCCTAAATGTAAGGTCAGAAATCGAGTGCTTGAAAAAAAATTTAGAGAGGTGATTTTTTGAGAATATGAGGATCCAAACATAAAGCTCAAGGTCTAGGCTACCTATGCTCCAAGTTTAGTGGACATCCCCTTGAGTTTCATTCATAAAATATATTTCCCTAGGTGCTACTCCAAAAGGGAAAACCTAGGTCTTTCTCTGTAACCTTAAGGACATATTTGAGGGTTCCATGAGCCTAGTATTCATTGAAATAAATGTAAAGAAACCATTTCTCCTCCATTTACCTAGTGAGTACCTTGGAATCATTTATTCCCGTGATTATTCCTAAAACCCTAGGTCTAGCACAATTCTTTCTTAGCTCTCTTAAGGAGAGTGAAGATCCTTTTGGAAGTGTTAAATCATCACATATATATTATATGAGAGGTACCACCTCATCTCCTAGAGTATTAACCTTAGGAATACCTATTATCATTCTCATATCTAAAACCCTAAGTCTTGGTATCTGCATCTTAAAACGTTTCTTGGAGAGTGTGTTAGCTTCCTTGAAGCATTGAGCCATTATTGTGTCTCTCCTTGAATGGGGTTTGTGGAATCACTTCATACCTAAATCATTGATTTATAAATTCTAAGTGATTCTCTTCCCATTGGAACTCCTTCCATCATGGAAACTACATAAATATAAGGGGGCCTTTACTAAAGTGACAATGGTTCATTATCCCATTATTTTCACTTAATCTAGTAGTTGTCCCTTAGGTTTTCCCCTACTTAGGGCTCTAGTACATTGTGTGGTAACAAGGAACATTCAATTGATATGGTGGGAAACATTCCACCAATATATTACCCTAGGAGGATATCATTTATCCTATCATGTTCCAACCATATTCAAACCAATTTTACAATTAGAATGTACAACATTTTTCATTGGCTAAATATCAAAGACAAGGGTATGTTTCCTCCAGTCTATGTTGTATGAAATGCAAATTGAAATAAGATAGAACAATATCCAACTAACTTACTGAAATTTAATTATTGATACCTCAATCTCGATTTAGATAACAAAGTTGTTCCACTTGTTGTTTTGTAACATGTCCTTTTCGCAGTTTGTTGGATGATGACCATATTTGTCCTACTGTCAAAACATGGCACATGTTTTACTTAAACTAATTAATATGAAATCATTTACTTTTTTTCTAGGAAATATATATCTATATCTATCTATATATATATAATTTCACATTGTAAATATACTTACAAAGGTACAAATCAAGGTGCGTAGAACTTTATTGCCAATGTGACACGTGGAACTTCATTTTGCAAGCCTAGCCTTGGAAGCCTTGTCCTGAAACATATACTAATTGAATTTAACTATGCACAAATAAAATATAAAAATCATTTAATCAATTTGATATAATCATATGAGAAAATTCAAATACCTGTGTACGCTCCTCATGAGAATTCTGTCGTTCATCCAACTTCTCATACACTTTTGCAAAGTTCTTTCAATACTTTTAACCTACATCAACTGTCCTTATTTTGAGCATTTTCTTAGGTGGGAGTTTTTTTATATTGTTTCTTTGATTCCACCTAAATCTCTTGTAGTTCTATGAAGTTTGTATTTTAACCATTTTTATGGACCAACCTATGCCAAATTCACTTAATATATTGTGAATGACTACTTTCTGTAGGTGCAACAATATCTTTGAGAATGGAAAATGGAGATGGTCTTTAAACCGTTGAAGACATGATTGCTTAAACCTATTCAAAAAATAATTCCCAACATCTAAGCTATGAATTTTGCCTGAAACCACATCATATTATATCCTTCTATCATAACTATAAATACAATATTTATAATGTGCCATGGTGGAAGAAGAGATCAATGTCTAAGGAGTGGATTGGGCATTGGATGTCTCTATTTCCTATTCCAAATTATTAGTGGTTATGCTTAATTATTTCCTCCTTGATCTTCTACTCAATCCAGGAGTGGTTGGGGAATCAATTGATTCCATTTGAGACGGTTGATGTGCTTGTAAAGTTTCAGTGGTTTTAGTTGATTGTTTTTCTATGTATCTAGCAAGAATTTTCAAGTCCACACCATCAAGTTTGTTAACTGTCTCCATCCCCAATATTGAGGTAAAGGCCACCTTCTCTTCATTTGTCTCATGTCCCTAGATATATAAAATAAATTTTTATTTTCTAATTTGGAATGAAATTAAAAACTAAAAATCAAAGAAAGAATTTAAATAATTACATATCCATAATTTCACAATGACTTACCTCATTCTATCCACTATCTACTCCATTCCCTCTGCTCAACATTTTGAGGCTAGGCTAGTAAATCATGTTAGTAGAGGTGAAGCAAGGAAAATAGTGTACAAGAAAGGATATCAAATTGCATGAAGGGAAATAATTCGAGTCAAGGTAAGCGATCTAGCCATCACATACACAAAATTTGTCTAAATTTTCAACGAACCTTTATGATAATAAAACCATTTTACATCAATACATGAATAAATATCCCATAATTTAACCCTAAATCCACCCTTTATTCATATAACCCAAAATTCCTTACTCTACAGTTGTAATTTCTAGGCCAAAAAGGGAAGAAAATAAAAAAACCCATGTAAGCTTTGTTTGAATCCTTAAGATCCTTAAAATATACTAAATATCATCAATATCCATCATTTTTTCTGCATTGTTGGAACTCCCACCACGAATCCAAGAAAAACAAGGCAATATTCAAATTGTCCATCCACAATAGAACATGTAGACTTAGAAGCTCCTCGATCAAGACCTTGGTAGGGGTAGAGGATAATATTATTTTATTTCCTATCTCATGCCTATGAGAATTTTGAAATTTCAACTCCCTATCATCGAAAATTTTGATTCACCCATCGCCAACTTTAGTACCGACTCAGGTCAAATAATGTGAACATGTTGAGGTGTAAAACTCAGCACAACTTGCACCTAGTATAGCACCATCAAGTTATTTTTTTTCATTAAAAATTAGACATAGAAATGTTACAATAACATAACATTATTTTCAAATAAAATTAAAGTTTAATAGAATAAATTCAGTAGAGTAACCATAATCTCAATAATCTAATACATTCACTATAGATTAATCTAATTAGCTCTAAAATGATTTCATAAAATAAGTTATAAATGAGGAATGAAACAAAATGGATATACACACTAGTGGTAAAGTGTGTTACATTGCGAAAAATGCAATCGAAATAAATATTTATGTTGTAAGGACAATTATATGCTATTCCAAAATATAGATCATGTCCATACCCTATCAGAATGAATATTATGGAGATGATAACTTTCCCTTGGGTTTGAGATAAATTTACAAAGAGACATTTTATCGTCAACTGTATTGTGTTTGTGCCAGTGATCAACAACTACCTAGAGTCAATGAGATGTTTCAATTTTGTTGGTACAACTACATAATACAACCCTCCAATATTCATGGAGAAAATCTAGGCCTATTTATGGTAAAAAATTTCCATGTGGGATCTAAAGATAGAAACAATTCACACCAAGATACCAGGAGATTAATTCCATATTATGGTCCATCATATTACAGTGGTGAATGAAAAAGGCTAGTAGAATATAAGCATAGCATGTCAGTATATGGTCTAAATTAGAATGTGTATACACAACATCTCCAATTGAAAGTGGAAAATAAATGAATAGATGTCATCTTGTGAATATAGGTGGACATGCATACGCACACAAACATATTGCATGATTTATAAAATTTAGTAAGGGAAGGGAACCTACTATAAGACTGGATTGTCAATTTGTTGAGGTTATAAATGATAAATATGGAGATATGGAAAGACAGGTTCATTGATTTGTAATGGCTACAACTATTGTGGACCTTACCATTATGGATGAGTTATTATTAGTTACCCATTCTTAAAATGCATTCTAGTGTGAAATAAAAGGTAAGAATAAGGTGTCCCTAAGGATGTTATTAAGGGAAGAAAACCAAATAATAATTAATGAGTGTGGACTGGTATTTCATAAATTATGTTGTGACTTTTTTATTTATTTAAATTATTGTATAAAGAAGGTTGTCTATAAAATAATGTTTGTCTTAATATATATACATACATACATACATACATACATACATATATGTATGTATGTATGTATGTATGTATGTATGTATGTATATTAAGACAAACATTATTTTATAGACAACCTTCTTTTATACAATAATTTAAATAAATAAAAACTCACAACATAGTTTATGAAATACCAGTCCAACTCATTTATTATTATTTTCGTTTTCTTCCTTAATAACATCCTTAGGGAGACCTTATTCTTACCTTTTATTTCACACCAGAATGCATTTGAAGAGTGGGTAACTAATATATATACTACATATATATATATATATAGTAGATATGATATAAGATATAAGATATTAAGACATATTTCATTAATATTGTTTTGAAATTGATACATTCATGATTTATCCAATTGTTTCCTAACATTAAATAATGCTAATGCTTGTGTTTTTTGATAGCTAGAAGATATTAATGATACATATACTAATACCCAAGGTCAAACTGAGCTATTAATATTTGGATGGAATGATCCAAACCATCCTTTAAACAATGCCAAAGCAAAAAGAGAAAGATTGAAGAGAACACTACCAGTTGAGAAATTCAAAGAGCTCATGGGGTTAGCATATATTAATGATATGCCACATATCCTTGATGATGATAATGAAAATACAATTCATGAAGAAGGATTGAATGAAATTCTTATAGGTTTCTTTGAGGATGGAAACAATGATGACGATAATGATAATGTGGTTTAAAGTAACAATGATAGCAGTGGTAATCACCTCCAACATAATCTTGATGATAACAACTTGAAAGACGCAATCAAGAAAATAGTTAAGACACCCATGTTCAGATCAAGTGCAAGTAGAACCTCAAAACTTACACACACATTACTATTATTAGAAATTATGTCACTATTTGGTTGGTCATATAAAGGATTCACTGCCTTACTAAAGTGAGTTGAAATTTATTTCTTACTTTTCATTATCAATTGGTGTACGTAATTTTTAAAAATTAATCAACTTCATTTATATTTATTTAAGGGGGTTTTAAAACCGTATATTGTATATAAATCTTCCTAGTATAGATTGACATATCAAACATGTTCATCATAAGTCAAACATTCAATTGATTTAATCTCGGGAAATCTTACAGGGCACTAAAAACTAAAATATTCCTTGAACAGAATTTGTTGCCTTCAACTTGTAGAGAAGTGCAATTGTTGGTTAAGTTGGGAATTGAATATAAGCAAATTCATTCACGTAAAAATTATTTCGTTTTATGCATAGATGAATATCAAGACAAGGTAGAATTCCATTTATGCAAAGAGAATATATATTGTACATATGTATAATGTCCTATAGTTCCAAAGAAGGTTTTACGTCACATGCCAATTATACCTAGAATTCAATGAATGTTTCGTTGGAAGTCACGTGGACAATTGATGGACAGGAATGCAAAAAATGGGAGTAAAGATGGATTCATATGAATTTTGGCTGACTCCAAAGCAATGAAAGATAGAGGAAAAATGGCCAAGAAAATTCAAAGATGAACCCCGTAGTATTAGGTTTGGTATTGCAATTGATGGAGTGTGCCCATTATCTTTCTTGAGATCAATTTATAGTGTTTATCCAATCATATTGATAGTATACAACATTCCCCCATGGATGAGTGTTAGAAAGGATCACCTTACGCTATTCCCACCATTCCAAGAAAATGTGAAGTAAAAAAAATGGATGTGTGTCTTGTGCCTTTTGTTCATGAGATGCAACTGCTATGGAACAGAATAAGAATGTTATGACATATCACATCCTCCATCAAATAGGTCCTTCATGTTGTATGATGTGCTATGTTGGACTAATCATGATTTCCTAGGATTTGGTGTTTGTTCTGATAAGATAAAATATTTACGTATTTACGCTCATAATCTATTTTCATCCAAACTTTCATACTTACATTTATACTATTATTTGATGGTAGTTTACTTACTTATTGAATTTTAGGGCTTAAGAAAAAGGGGATATTTTTATTTCCAATATGTGCAAAACAATTTCAAGGGTGTTATTCTAAATTTCTACATAAATTTATCTATTAAAAGATCAGGCTTTTTCTACCACCAATCTTAAGTTTAAAAATCGCCAGAAGAATCAATTTGATGGAAATTTTGAAAATACAGACCCTCCCAAGATTATGGGTCCAAGTGATTGGCTTAAGAATTATGAATATGTTGAATCAAAAGCTTGGGAGGAATTTTTTTATCAGGGTGATTCAATTGAAGAACCAAAACAAGTTGTAGTTAATATGCCAAAAGGAATGAAAAGAGAATCCATATTTTATGAGCTCCCTTACTAGAAGGATCTATTAATAGCTCACCTATTAGATCCTAGGTACATCTTAAAAAATGTCTCATATTCTATATTTCGACATATATCAAGCAAAGAGAAGGAAACCTTGTCTTCAAGGAGGGACATTTCTCTTTCACTTACCAAATTTGATAGAATAAATTTGTGGCCAAAAAGGGAAAATGGAACATGTGCAGAAGCTCCATCGATTTAAAAAAAAGGAGCTATGCCAACTAAAAAAAGTCATTCATGTAATGAGGACATGTATTTGCTATGGGCCATCATTTGAAAAAGATTTTATAGTTGATGGACATGTGACAAGATTTAAAACACGTGATTCTTATAATTTCATGAAGGTATTATCATGATTTAACTTTTACTGGTAACATTGATTAAGTACAAAATATATTTTGATATTCTGTTGTACGAATGAACTTTGAAAAACAAAATTTATAGGATATCATGCCATCAGAAATTATGGGGGATTCATGTCTTACCATTGACTTAAGGAATTCGATAAGTCAATTGTCAGCATCTGCAAGGTATATGATATGAAATGTTTGTGTGATAGACATAGAGATGTTATATT
The DNA here is from genome assembly GCA_000404065.3 of Pinus taeda. Lineage (NCBI taxonomy): Eukaryota > Viridiplantae > Streptophyta > Pinopsida > Pinales > Pinaceae > Pinus > Pinus taeda. The sequence goes on from APFE030219530.1 coordinate 94,774, forward strand.
TCTTTTTAATTTTTGACTAAAGGTTCATAATGATTTTCTATTCTTATATTAGGCGGGTTACCTCCAAGGAGATTCACGAATTTGAAGTGCCAGAGTGGATGAAGGAAATTGTAGAAGTTATATGTGTCTTTGAGAAAGACCTCTCTACAATTTTAATGGACTTGCAAGTCCATTTACCTATACACCTAGTTGATGACATTGAATTAGTGGTTGTTGTATCAATGAGGTGGATGTTTTCTTTGAGAGGTCTATGTAAACGTTAAAATATATGTATGACAAAAGGCACATCTAGAGAATTTCATGGTTGAAGGGTATGCATTGAATGAAGCATTTCTCTTCCTATGTGAATTCCTTGATAAGCATTTTGAATATGGACCATGCTTTTGGGATGAAGAATGATCATCAACTATTGTTGATGGGGAAAACCCACAATATAATCGTGTTGAAGTTGAAATTATTAAGTAAATGCGTGATCATTGTGGCTATTTTCCTTGAAATCATTAATTTACTCTGTAATTTATTTTCCAAATTTATAACATAACATTTGTAGCTTGAAATTAACATGTTGACATGTAATAGGTGTATATTACAGTTATATACTTGACAAGTTCATTATGTACCATATGGAATTTATGAACAAATGGATTTATTTATATGATAGAAAGAGAGAAGAAGTGTTAGAAGCATGGAGGCAGTTTTAGAGATCGAACCGAAGGAATACTCCACTTCCCAAAAATCTACTTGGGGAATGGGGCAAATATTGCACACTACAATGGGTTACTCAACAATTAAAAATCAAATAGAGGATGCAAGTATGGATTCAAACTTAAAACAAGATGAAATCAACATGTGTAGAGGATGGGAAAGAAAGGTACAATTTAAATTCTACAAAGTTTTATTTCCTTATAGTTTGGACACTATTAACTATTTTAATATTCGCTAGTATGTTTGTTGTCACTAAAATAAATGGTCTTTCACAGGCAAGGAAATATCCTGCAATGTCAGCATATGGTCGGCACTATCATGTATAAAGTGTAGATGCAACTTGAGATGATACTTTGATTGTGGCATCATGGTTGATTTCAAGCAATTTGGTCAAATCAAGCTCAAAAGATAAGAATATTATTGAAAGGGAATCTACAATATGTTGGGAAAACCTAATAAATTATTGAGTTGGATTACCATTCTTTTAAATGTTGTATTTTTAAGTGTAGATGGTATGAAGCATTTGAGAGGAAATGAAGATACGATACCCATAGTTGATTGTTTTCTATAGATTCCTCAAGGTTCCTAGTAGAGGATAAGGAGACTTATGTTCTACCAATTCATTGTGAGAAGGTATTTCTTTAACTCATACAAGAAGTGATAGTGATCATTAATTTATTAATTTATAGTTTATTATGGATATATTTATATGTTTATGTGCCTGCTTATGTGTGTGTGTGTGTTTATTAAAAAAACAATTGTTATCACATAGGTCTAAAATATATGTATGTCATTCATGTGCAGGTATCATTCTATGAAGATATTTTTCACCCAAAATGGATATTTATCATACATTATGATGCAACATTAAGGAAGTATTTGATGATACATTATTGTATATCAGAATAATGATGGCCAACAAAATGAGAGAGGAATTAGAGAACATTGAATAAATTGCATTAAGGGAATTTTGAGTTCTAAAATTGGCCTCCTAAGGAAATTATAAAATAATAGTGAAAATAATAAAATAATATTAGATTACATCATCAAATTTTAGAGGGAAAAAAGAAAAAACAATATTTTCTACTCGTATTTTAAACTTATCTCCTGATGGGTTTACTCAAATTTCAAGTGACAACACTCCTTGGATGCAAAATTTTATTCCACACCTAAGGAGTACCCATGTTGCATACTTTCGATGGACCCTATTACATGAACAATGATAAATACATGAAAGATGTGATTGAAATCACATTTTTTCATGTATTTCTCATTTTTCGTGTAGAAGGGTCCAATGAAAGAATGCAACATGTGTATTCCTTGGATGAGGAATTAAATTTTTCATCCAACAATTACTGCTACTCAAAATTTGAGTAAAACCTTAGGGAGATAAGTTGAAAATACAAGTTGAAAAGTATTTTTATTATTTTTACTTTTTACTCAAAAAATGGTGAATCATCCCCCATGGTTGACATCATCATGTTGAATCCTATTGGTTCTTATAAAGTTTATTTTGGTTGTACATTTTTCTTAGGAGGCCCATCTTAGACCTCAAAATTCCCCTAATGACATCCGTGATGATGTTGATGATGGTTATGTTCAGGCACAAGAAGACAACAATCTAAAGTTAAATAATGCTATAGAAGACAACAATATGGATGGTATAGAAAGTGATAATCCAAATACATCTAGTAACAATATAGATTATCTACAATCAAATTTCAACGACGGTGAAGATATTGCAGGTCAAGATGAGGACAATCATAATATGAAATACTTGAAAGAACATATGAACATTGATAATGATACACTGGATGACATTGTTGCAGACAATAATGTTAATGAGAAACATTTCTAAATTTTTATAATTATTTTTAATCCTTGTTTAAAAAATGATGATTTTTATCACCCAAACTTTGAAACACTTCAATATTATTTGTGTCGATACAAAATACCTATTGCAAAATCCTTCAAGTTCTCAATATTTGGTATGAATTGTTGGAATAAAAAAATAGGATTACATGGATAAAAGTTAGCATGGTTAGTAGTCATTTGTTGGTTGAAAATGGTTTAGAGGTGTTTTCATATTTTGGTTAAACTCAGACTAAACTAGGATGAAGAACCTATTGAATAACCATACATTAAATGTGTAATAGTTAAAAAATATAAGTACATATATTGTATGTGTAAAAAACTATAATACAAATTGTTAGGCTAAATGTATGCAAAGTTTGTTCATTAATTTATATTATAAAACAATTTGAAATATTTCACTAAACCTAAGCAAATTATTTTCTATGAGGAAAATTAGAAAACATTATTGTATTTATGTTCTCTATGAATAAAAAAATACTCTCCAAGTCGAATCATTGAATTTGGACTTGTAATGAAGGTTGAGCATGCTTTTTTACCTAGTAGGAAAAATATGCCTTATTTAACTAAAATGTATATCCAAACTTCATTTCTTGGCTGGTATGGTTGTTTCAAATTGTATACTATTTATTTACTAACTAAATAAATGAATTATGTATTTTTCTTGATATTTTAGAATGTTGGTGCTACAGTTTATAATTTCTTGAGACTTGAAGGCTTATTTTTGTACTATTTTGTTAGTGTTAGAAATATATTTTTCCTAATCAGGTAAGGATATGTGGATCATATTCTTGGTGATGTTGATTATACAATATTATTATGCAACTATTTTACTTTGATGCTACTAAATTTGTATCTCATAGTAGGTTTATGGAATTTTCTTATTAATAGAAAAAACCATGTTCTAGAACAATGGAGAGACATTTCCATGCAACCAACATCCTTGCCTAATTAATTAATGCAGTATCCTTGCAGCATAAGACAATATTTTCTTACCATGTTGGTTAAAAATTACACCTCAAAGTTCCACAACCCCTGGATTTCCTTTTGAAGCACCCTATGGTAACTCTTTACATGTGATGCTCTAAATATATTGTAAATTTGTTCTATCATGGAAATAATACATTATTTTTATTTCAAATAGAAGTATAGTACATTCCATAGCACCAATTTCTCAGTTTAGTAAGCTATAAACTAATAAAATTCCATTACATTGTCCAAAAATAAAAAGAGTAACTATATCTCAATGAGACCACAACCAGATAAACTTTCCATGCAAGAGATATAAAAGAAAGTCCTAAAAAAAGACTAGAAATTTCCTCTAAAATGCATGTTAATGGAAAATATAATGATATTATAATGGCATGTTAATAGAAAATAATGATATATATATAAATCTATTACATCTTGAAATGTGTCTACATAGATACAACACCTAAACATTGTCATTATGAAACTCGAGGATACTTGAGAGGACTTTGCAAGCCCTCCTCTTGAGAATAAGAGTGTCTATTTACTTATTTTCATACCTATGATTGTTTTGGTGCTACAATAGACACATCCTTTGATTCTTGCTAAAGCACTCAAATTTTCCTTTCAAATTTTTCTCTCAAATTGGTTTTTCTTGGCTATAGCCTATTTAATAAATCCACATTCTTCTTATATTTCTACTTGTGCTTAGATTTCTTACTTTCAAGGTATTCCTTTGTAGATTTCATTTGATATCTACAATTGCCCAATTCAATAGTGAGTTGTTGTACTTTATCCTCAAGTTGTCTTTCCCTCGACTGTTGTTGATTATTGTTGATTTGTTGAATTGTTTATTGTTGCTATTTTTCCCTTTGTAATTGTTGTTGCAAATAAGATACATGGGATGTCAAATTTTTTATCTTCGTGTCAAATCCCAAATGTTGTGATTTTTGGCTTCTCATGAGATCATTGTGTATCTCTATAATTATTTTTTCTCTCTTAGCTACTATCTCCTTAAATGATTCAACAATTGGTCATGAGGCATATAAATCACCTATAAAATTCATTGCTAAGATAGTGTCCTCTAAACCCTTCACTCATAATTTTAACTGGGATTGCTCCAAGTCATTTATAGGCATTTATTTTTCTCTTGTATCCTGACTTATACCTTTACCCTTACCCTTACCTTTATCCCCACTCCTAACACCAAATTATTTACTATGTAAATCCTTTTCCTTTTCAAGTTCTTTAATCTTGTGTTTAGATTGGACAATTTCAAGATATCTCTCTTTCAACTAATTAGAATTCCTATCATAGATTTTCTCTAACTTAGTCACTATTTTCTTGTATTCTTCAATCCATGATTCATGATTCTCCTACTCCTCTTTACATTTATTTTCAATTTTAACCTTCAAAGATTTAATAAATTTATCTTTTTCATTCAATATCTTGACCAATTTAGCCTCAAAAGCATCTACAGTTCCCAATGGAGGTGTATTGAGAACCTTTGGTCTTCTTATCAAATCCTTTTCAAGTTCACTAATATTTTCATCGTATGCAGCTTGAACTTTTTGAACCTTGCATAGAGTGCATCTATCTCCCCCAAACCTTCATCACTCATTATGGATACCTGATTACACAAATCATCAATAATTTTATCCTTGGCATTATGTCCTTGAATGATCTTTGTGTTTGTTGCACAATTGTTGATTGCATCATTGCAACCTTCTTCATGCATTCAATTGTATCCTTCTCCTTTAATTATCCCTTTTTATTCCAGCTATATATAGAGGAAGAATCCTTCAGTGCAACTTGTTTTCAATGGATCATTCTATCACATACCAAGGAAAAAAATATATTATTGAAACTATATATTAGAATGTGCACATTTAAATGTGGAGATGTCGATGCTGAATCACCCATAAAATGGAAATTATACAAAGGTGCCAATTGTTTAGAAGCAATTTTGTATATTATAGAAAATGATCACTACATGTTTCCATAGAATGGTCCTGTTGGCGGTTCTAGAATATGTCAACCAAGGGATCTCCCCAATGTGAAGTCCCAACTAGACCTCACACCATTTGGAGTAGGAGCACCCTCCGAAATATGGATTGGTTGTTATTTATATTAAATATATGCCTTAGCTCTAACTATCAACAAGAGAGAGGGATGCAAATGTGCCTTCGAAAAGGAAGGGGGTGTGCTTAGGGACTGTTTGATTGTATGTGTGTGAAATTTCTTTCACTGTAGAGGGGAGGAAAAGTGAGCCTCTAAGAGAGAGGTAATATTACCACCCTAGTAGAGGCACACATAAACGATAAGGATTCGTACAACATCAAGCAGAATACCCCACAGTGATGCGAAGGTCTTTGCAACCAATGTAATGAGGAGGATTTCTCTAAAATCCAACAAAATAGTCCACGAGGATGCGACAATGGTAATATTAATTACAACACATTCTCGATATGATAATTAAAAAAATAACTAAAATAGTTCAACTACTTTAGCATAGCTGAAAGCAAACATGAATTACAAGCATTCACAAAATAGTCTTACAAATATCCATAATCCATGTATGAAGAGCGTGTTGGGCCATAGGGTTTCTTATATTAAGTATAATTTCCAAGACATGTGTATACAATGAACACCCCTAGCTACAATACTAGACTGTTGGAGCCACTCCTCACTCCTCAAGGAACTAGCCTATCTCTCTAACGCCTTGTGTTGGGTGCCAAATCGGGCCATCTTTCTGTCCATTTTCACTACCCCTTTTGACCTTTTTTCACTCATTTACCTATGTTGTTATGTTAAACATACAAGGTAAATTACCCCTTACTTGTCCTATTGGTATATTTTAATTAATGAAGTATAACGCACATAATCCATCTATTTACAGTACTAAATTGTGTGTTTGACTGCAGCATGAGAACAGGAACCCTCAAATCAGCGTATTGCAACATATCTGGCAACGGCCAATTAGAAGAAGGTCACGCAGCTCAGGGAATAGGCTCCCTGAACTATTCTTAGGCCTTCTTGCTATCTCAGACATCTGATGTTGATACTGTTTCAACCGATGTATATCTTTGTATATGTAGTTGCTATGTTTCCCGGAGATCTGTTAATCTCCCTCACTGTGTATAAATTATAGGTTGATCCTGTGAATGGGGGTTCACCCATCAGTATTGTAAACTTCTATCACCAGGTAATAAAAGATCATCCATTTTTTTGTTCTAATTATATTCGTGGCTAACACAGCCCTGATTAGAGAATTGGGCCTACTCTTCTGATAAGGTGATGCGTCTTTGTGTGTGTGTGATTTATCATTTTATGTTGTTGTTACAGTTCTTTACTGTTATGATTATTTCTGCAATTCTGAAAATTGTTAATATTGCATTTATGTTTTGAATCTTAAACCACGAACCCTTGGCTGGGAAGGATTACGCGTCTACCCCTGCATATACCTTACGCGTTGCCTTGAAATGATACACACCCGGATTGATAATATTAATGTTGGAATAAGCTAGATAAATCACCCTATCTAAACACCAACATTTTGGCACCATTGCCGGGGAGGCTAACAAGCTGCAAAAAATGATCTGGACTGACCAGAGGGTCAACCTCTCATCCTAAGGAGAGAATGAGTTTCCTCACTCTGCTTCAGGTCCTGAGCGTAGGTACTCTTTTTGTTTTTCTGAGTATTTTGGGTCATTTTCTTTTCCTAGGGAGCGAGGATTCTTTTGACGCCCTGCTCCAGGCCTTGAGTTAGAATCATTTTTTTCCTACCCTGTGTGTGCTTTCTTTTTGGGGAAAACCCTAGTTTTTACCCTGGGGAGGGACAATTTTTTTACACCCTGCCTCAGATCTGGGAATATTAGGGTTTCCCATGGTTTTTTATTATTTTTGGTTCTTGTCCTCAGGGAGGTAGGAGTCTTTTGACGCCCTGCTCAAGGCTTGAAACCCTAGATTTTATTTTTTTTTGCTATAGTTGCCTTTCTTTTTGTGAGTTCTTTCATCTTGGGGAAGGAACGGTCTTTTGACACCTTACTCCAGGGTTGAAGCAATGTAGGTTCATATAGAGACCCCCCCATCAATGCAACTTTTGTATGAACAAAGAACCCAATAAAAGGGGCAGAGGGAGAGCCCCAAGGAGGGGAAGACTAGACCTGGGAAGAAAAACATATATATAAGATATCATAGCAAAGGCTAAATCTGAAGCATCCTCTCGCGTAGTTGTGAGACCAGGAGCAAGAAGGGTGAAGTCAGAAGGACAATCAGTGGAATAGCCAGTATCAACTGCAGCATTTTGTGGTGACCCAACATAGCAGGTTGCTCTGACCATGGTGTTAGTGGAGGAGGAAGTTGCAACAGAACAGTGGTAGAATCGAACTATTCTAGTAAAGGAAAGGGAGTTGCAACTGAAGGATCAAGTCATCAGGCCACAGAAGAAAGAGACAAGGAGATATTTACATCACCAAGAGACTAGGGAAGTGCCACCAAAGTAGCTCAAATTCCAGTAGAAAAGAATCCTCAGCTACCCTCTGCAAAGCCTATTGAAATCCCCAGTGATTATTGGAAAATATTCATGGCTCCTACAAACTCCACCATCAATTTCCCTATTGGAGATCTAGGAACCGGTGTGCCTACAAAGCCTATTCCATTGGCAGCTTTACCAACCTTCCATGGGCTTATCTCAGAAGACCCCGACACATTTATATTTGAGTTTGATATAGTATGTTGGGGGTATGACTACACAATAGATGCCCAGAAGCTGAGATTTTCCCTTCCACTCTAAAAGGGATGGCTCTACGATGGTTCATGGGCCTTCGAGGAAAATCCATTTCTACATGGGAAGATATGCAAACGGATTTCCTGGAGAAATACCCAGATTACTATAAATCCTAAAACATTAAGGAGGAACTCTTCAAGTTCGCACAGAAAGAAGATGAAAGCTTGGAAGATTGTGTGGAGAGGTTCAACTACACCTTATAGAGGTCAGGACATTTTGACCTAGATAAGGAAATATAAAAGATTATCCTCCTTCGATCCCTTCGAGAAGACTCAATGGAACTATTGAACATTGTGGGAAAGGGAGATATCTACAAGAAGAAGTTCGAAGATATTTGCAAATTATGTATTCAGTGCTCAAGGGGGCTTGCTAGAAACAAGTAGGGGGTCCGTTTAGTAAAGGGATCTTGCGGGGCCATTACAAAATTAGAAATTAGAAATTTGCTAGATAACCTGAGAACATATATCCTCTGTACCTTGTTAGCATAGATGGACACTTTGCAAATAAAACAAAAGCAGCTAAAGTTGGACAAGACTATGGCAGTATTTTGCCCGAAGTGCAGGAAGAAGCATCCAGAGAAGGAGTGTTGTTACCGGGAATAGTGTCCACTCAGATGCTGTTATTCCCACTAAGTCTGGTTGCTATATTAGAAACAAACAAGTAAAGTCTACTTTGGTTTTCCTTTATGAAAATAGACAAGAGGGGAACCAAGGAGACCAACCTTAGTCTTGCGCTTGATTTCCTCTCCTTCCTGATAGAGCTTTGCCACTTCTTCTTCATCTACCCAGCTTCAAAGAGCACCTATGGAATCACAGCAACATACTACTATCGAAGAACAAATATCTATATTCATAAATAACACAGGACCAAATGTGTGTTACCATACAAATGCATATATAAACAAGTACACAAGAATATGGAGGAAAGATGAAAAGTAGCAAGACGATTACAACCATATGTTTTGACCCAGTATCATCCTCCAGCTAGAAAGCCCTTCTTCACCTCAAGCAAAGCTTAGATCACCCAACACTATGAATGTACACTAGAAAACCAACAACACTTCTCTATAAGATACAAAATTCCAGCCTCTGGATCTCTGTGATGAGGGATCCATATATAGATGATCATAGGGAGATGAGTCATCTTTTGGGGTCTTGATTAGTGTCCTCTCTCTGATAGTTCCTGCTTCCACTTGGAGAATGATGATCTCTTACTCATCCCTGGTCGAAAATAGAGAGGCAAGTGTCAGAGGGGAAGCTTCTCGAAGATTCCATGATCTTCCACCTCGCATTTTGTCCTTGCCATTTGGCCATTCCCGACCATCGCACCCTAGAGAGGAGAAATTGAGTATGCATCACACCTTGTACACTGGGAAGGTGATATGCATTGCACCCTATGCACTAGGTTTTCATTATGGTCCAGTTTTGACCACTTATGAGCAGTTTTTAGTGGAGAACCTCTGGGAGATGATGTAATCAGCTGACCTTGTTCCTTTAGGCAGTGAAGCAACACTTTTAGGGACTTAAGAGCCCTCAATTTATGGATGTTTATGATTGGGGTTGAAGTGCCCAAAAATGTCTATAACAGTTTCCCCCTAAAGCATGAGGTCATTAATCTTTTTGATGTCGGGTGAAATGCTTTACTACAAGGATCTGAAGTTTTTTTGAGCTGGGAGGTGACCTGTAATAAGATACAATACAATACATTATTTTGACAACATTTTTTCATGATCTAGCTGAGGCGGGCATTCTGATGCTCAACTTTATAAATTCATTTTCATGTACATAGGACAAACAATCATTTGTGTGGCAGACTGATGATTTGGACTCATCATCCTTTGATTGGGATCATCAACTGTTCGGCAGTGATGTACACTTGATGTCTTTATATTCCTGAATATATCGCAGCTCGGATGGATGAAACTAGATCCGAGGTCTTCAAAACGCGTTCAATCTTCACTCGGAGTACAAGTCGATCCATGTGAAAAGTGTTCTTGAGTTGAACATGGAAAGACATCGCCTGATTACTAGCCAATGATGTAAGTTGTTAACAGGCACAAGAGGAATCACCAATAATAAACAATGACCCTAAAGGTACTACAGTACAATTCACGTGGTGTGAAAAAGGACATGGCATCGAACACCACGTAAAATCTCTCAGTCAAAGGCCATTGACGTAAACCTAACGCCGAAAGTGAGAAACTTGTGATTGAAGAATGCAAGCTTCAAAGTACTGAAATGGTTGTTCCTAAGTAAACTACTTGGATAATGAGCTGATGTTAACAAGAAGTGACCCATCGCAGGAGGGCCTTAATGAATCCCACATCAATGACATGGAACGAAGCAAATGATTTTCGAGTTGAAAACAATCTGACGATACAGGGTTCAGGGTGGCAGCCATGATGGAATGGAGCATGAATGTATTGTAGTGGGTGAGACACAGGTAAGTTGGCTAAATGACTTCTCTTGAACATATCGATGACACTAACGATGGATTGGTAGCATTAACCCCAAAGATGGATGGTGTAATGGACCAATGGTGATGACCAGTGAACGGAACAACCCAACCTGACATGGATGTGGAAGAAAAGTGTCATGTTCAAGAGCGACTTGCTACCAATAAAGCTTTTTCAAGTTTTCTTCCAAATTTTCCCAAGTCATTGCTAACCAGTACCTCTTTATTTTTGTCAAGCTTGAGGAGGATAACATATGCTTGTTCTATAATCTACCCTTTGGGCGAACCTGTCGCTATATTTTAGCGAGTCTAGTGATAGTGAAACTCGTTCTCGTCCTGTTGGACGAGTTTGTCACTATTCAGTTTTAACGAGTTTAACGACAAAGATAACTCGGTCCCTTTCAATTTTAGAGAGTCTGAAAGGAACGGAAAGAAGACTTCGAAGATTCTTTTTTGTTGTATAATCCCTTAAGTCCAAAAAAGCGTAAAATAATACAAAAGGGATGAATTTTCGATAGTTTGAACGAGCCAAACAAGACAAGCGCTCGATCTTTTTGTGTAATAATCCTCAGGTCCAAAAAGATTAAAAGCTAGAGGAGGGATAGCACTTCTGATGACTTTAATGAGCCAAAGAGGCCAATCGCTCAGCAATCTTTTCATATTTTACGAGTCAGTTGAAAAGAGCTTAAAGAAGACTCGTTTTCGAGGAACGAGTGATGGTTTCGGGTAGCAGTTGATCCCAGGTAAGATTTGGAATTTTCCAATCACAGTAGTGTCACAAGGAAGGCTAATAGAATCACTCTTCGCAGATGTTGCTCGAAGGGGTAAACAATCATATGGGGGTGAATGATCAGCAAAAAACAGAGTAGAGGTGATGATGAGAACACAACCAAGGCTCAAAAGCTGGAGATAAGGCATTCACAATGGTTATTTATCGGTACATTTTTTAATGAGCTTAAACGTTGGGGGAAACATTTTCTCATGACTTATGTTTATTTTTTATCGAGCTTGAACTATGCGCTAAAACTGCTCATGGAGAGTTTATTTTTTAACGAGCTTGAACTCTACGACAACATTGCTCACCAGTCGTATGATAAGAAATGTCTCATTCAAGATGCCATTTTTTATAGAGCTTGCACTGTTTGAAGCTTTGCCCCAAATCCTTTCTTTATGCAAGTTAGGAAACGACTAGCCTTACGGTTTTAAAGGGTTAGAAGTCCTAAAAATTTAAAAAATAAATAGCCGCTCTTCACTTGCATGCGGAAAGGTTTGCATGCCCCCAAGTATAGCGAAAAATTTCTAGGTTACCAAGAAAGTTCCATACGCGTAACAGACAGAAATCTTCCTTGGCAATGTCTACCAAGATAGACAAAGAGGAGCGGTGCGACTGCATGCCACTCAGCATAACCTTAACGAAGGTATCTTATTCCAGTCCAATCCCATTCCTGTGAGGACAGGTGTCAAACTAGTCATATATCCCTCACAGAAATCCACTCTATACCCAAGGTTTTTCTGCCGAAACAGACCAGGGTGCATGCCCCCTGGGTTTTAGTCACATCTTCCTGAATCACTCGCGCTCATCAGGTGGACGGACTGGAGATCGATGAGACATTCCTTGCATGAAAATACCATTTAGGGATGTCATTTGACTATTTGCGATGTTTGAACCAAGGAATGACATTTGGTCTACGAGCTTGACCATTCTGCCTCTGTGCGGAAAACACATTACTCTAAAGAGTGAGGAGACGATGGCTACCATGCAATAAATATAGTCACGTCCAACGAGTAGATTATAATCCAAGGGTCCTTGAACTACCATCACATTCATGTGAACGGTTTTCCTTCTCAAAGTACTGGGCACATTTGGAAGGATCCCTAAAGGTCGACTGGTTCCTTTGTCGAAGGATGTCAGATTTCTCATTTTAGGCAAAAGCGATGGCGAACCAAGAGCTTTCCAAGCCGTTGAGGAAAGGATACTCACAAAAGCCCCTTCATCGATGATGGTACCAGCCATAACCATTATGTAAGCTTGTACAATGATTCTGAATGGTACACTAGCTGGTAAACGGGGTCTGCCTAGTAGATTCCAGTGGAAGGAAATGACTAGGTTGCTTGGTGGTGGGACCGAATAGACGGCCGGATATGACTCTGATGAACTTCTTTCCTGTGATAAAGGAACGGGTGGACTGCCCCCAAGTTCATCAGAGTCCGTGTTGATGAAAAAAATTTGAACGGTGTCATTCTCTTTCTCTTCAATGACGGTATCATTCGAAGATGAACACTCTGAAGGCAAGACTAGGTCAACTGTCGTCTCGACCTTTTGACTTTCGTCCGGTATGGATTCAGAGGGTTCATTTTCAATGATAGATGCTTTGGCCAACCACAATGACGGGCCAGTCAGATTTTCAACCAGTGGGGGTCTTGTTAAGAGTTTTTTACATCCAGAAGGGAGTCGTAGCGGTCAAGCAAGATGGTCATCCAAAACTCTTTTAGCCTCGTCTAGGAATGGACAACGGTGGATGGCGTGATTGCCTTCACACAACTTACAAGGAAATTTGGGATTCCTTTTCTGTCGATGTGCTTCACTTTCACTGATTGATGGTGTGCATTCAACATGATCGTCAGAGGTTGATGCCACCGGATTGTGTAAACGAGGAGACCCGTCCCTTGAGATCCGAGGGATGCAAGGACAATCTCGGTGATAGTGGTATCCATTGCAAATGACACAAGGAGATTTAGGTTTCGACGGTGTGGTGTGAGGATTTTCGCTAGATGATGCTTGGTTGCCCCCTTTCGATTTTGGTTCCTTTTTCTTCTTTTCCCTTTTCTCTTTCTCCTTCTTCTTCTTCTGAGTCACTTGATTTTTAGCTTTATCTTCTTTATCAAGCGAAGAGGAACGAGGAGAGGAAGAATCAGATGAAGTAGAAGGTTGGGAGGAAACTCTAGTGTCATCTAGTTGCTGACTTGACTATTCAGGAATTACGGGATTCTGGACGACAGAGGTAGAAAAGAGCTAGACAGGCAAACCAACTGTCAACCCTGGAAGTTTCAAAGTGGCCATATGGGGTGCACCAACATCTCCCCAAGAGGAGAAGGGACTAGGATTTCCTCCAAGGGGAAATACTTGGTTGGTAGATTCCATTTTCTCAACCTAAAGACCAATGAGGGAATTTGTGATGTTATTCCGATTAAAATAAATTTTAGATGCTTTGACACAACTTGTTTTTTCAATTTTAAAGAGTTGAGAAAAAACAAAAGATGACTCTAGTTGCCTTCGATTTTTATTCAGCCTGAAGTGACAAGTGCTCAGAGGACCTTTTCCTTTAAGGAGTCTGAAAATGAGCAAAATGGACTTCTCTGGAGATCTAGGCAGAGAGGATTACCAAACCAATCGCAAAACTGCAAAATACTTTTTACGGTACGACAGTCAATCTTCCCGAATGTTGTGTTCAGTGCATTACGATCGATAGGGTGGCAGACACGGCTTCCTAAGGATAAAGGATGTAGCCTATTGTGGTCTCCCAAGATATACTCGACGGTGCATGGGAGCACAAGTCCGTACTGGCACTTGCCGTCTCAGAGTGGAGGAATCACCCAACCAACAATGAAAGCAATAGTTACTAGGTTTTACGACGCTGGAATACATCTCTAGCCTAGACCTCTAGATGTTGTGCGTTAGGTTCCATGCGTTGTTAGATTCATTAAATTTACTTTAAGTTGATTTTGCTTAAAAATTTGCCTTCCAGGTTCGCTGCGTGATGTGTATATAATTCCTAAAATGCAGTCTAAGATGATAAACAAATGTTTGGTCTTCTTTTGACAATGAAAATCTAGCTACTAAGGAAACAAAGTTAAGAATCTTTCTACAAAGAGCACAGAGCAGACGCAAAATGCATTGTACTAAATCAAACCAAGCAGTCAAGATGGAAATGCACATGCATGTATTTGTTTTCAGCCTTCTTAATGTATGAATGATGATAAGAAAGCTATGTGCAAATCTAAATTACTTTCAAAGCGACAATACTCAACAAATTTCTTTTCAAAGTGAAGTGAAGGTAAGAGAGACACTTTGCGATTTTAAAATGAAAATTGCTTTTCGACACTTTAAAAAACTATTAATTCAAATCATATGCAATAGTAACTATATAATCGACTATCAAGAATAATGGGATTATCTTCTAAAACTGAAAACGACAGCTACGACACTTTCAGATCAAGAAATGACAGTTGGACTATGCTACTTTTTTCAAAAGAGAACTGAAAATGGCACACAATACACAAAAACGTTTACAGTTCTTTGCACTAAGGAGGCAGAATAATGTAAGAGAAGGGGGTTTTCACAGAAACACACTAACTACAAACAACAAAACTCCTTAATAGGACTAAAAACAGTGAGGAAAAACTAAATTATGAAGGTAAAGTTAACCTTCCCTGACCATCGCACCTGTCACACTGTGAATTCAGTATGCAGTGAACCTACTGCACTCAGGAAGTGCGATGCATATAGTGTGCCTTGAAGGCAGGGTGCGATGGTACTAGTGTGAGACTTTAAAAAAAAAATTACTCACAATTTGCAATCCAGTTCAGGGATTTAGGACGAGTAAGTAATGTTTAGTATCTGTAAAACACAGGCGTGATCTAAAGAGGTTACTAGAGCCACCACTTAGGGAAATTAGACTGTTTGCAGATCGATTGTTTAATTAATAAACAAAACCTAGAGATAGACTGAAGTAGCATTGATCTACTTTGCGTTTGTATAACAAATACAGTTCGAAGGCTAGCTGGCTTAGCCTCAGGCTCCGCTTGTAAGTTTATAAAAGAAACAAAGATAGATAGGCTAACAAAAAATATAGTCACTCCCTAGTGGAGTCGTGATTTTGTTACCGGGAATAGTGTACACTCAGATGCTGCTATTCCCACTAAGACTGGTAGCTATCTTAGAAGCAAACAAGTAAAGTCTACTTTCTTTTTCTTTTATGAAAATAGACAAGAGGGGAACCAAGGAGACCAACCTTAGTCTTGCGCTTGATTTCCTCTCCTTCCTGATAGAGCTTTGCACTTCTTCTTCGTCTGCCTAGCTTCAAAGAGCACCTATGGAATCACAACAACATACTACTATCAAAGAACAAAGATCTATATTCATAAATAACACAGGACCAGATGTGTGTTTACCATACATATGCATATATAAACAAGTACACAAGAATATGGAGGAAAACTTGAATAGCTTTATTAAGATGAAAAGTAGCAAGAGGATTACAGCCATATGTTCTAACCCATCATCATCCTCCAGCTAGAAAGCCCTTCTTCACCTCAAGGAAAGCTTAGATCACCCAACACTATGAATGTACACCATAAAACCAACAACACTTCTCTATAAGATACAAAATTCCAGCCTCTGGATCTCTGTGATGAGGGATCCATATATAGATGATTATAGGGAGATGAGTCATCTTCTAAGGTCTTGATTAGTGTCCTCTCTCTAATAGTTCCTGCTTCCACTTGGAGAATGATGATTTCATCCCTGGTCGAAAATAGAGAGTCAAGTGTTAGAGGGGAAGCTTCTGGAAGATTCAATGATCTTCCACCTCGCATTTTTTCCCTGCCATTTGTCCATTCCCGACCATCGCACCCTACAGAGGAGAAATTCAGTATGCATCACACCTTGTACACTGGGAAGGTGATATGCATCGCACCCTCTACACAGGGTTTTCAGTATGGTCCAGTTTTGACCATTTATGAGCAGGTTTTAGTGGAGAACTTCTAGGAGATGATGTAATCAGCTGACCTTGTTCCTTTAGGCAGTGAAGCAACACTTTTAGGGACTTAGGAGCCCTGAATTTATGGACATTTATGATTGGGGTTGAAGTGCCCAAAAATGTCTATAACAAATGTCCACTGAAGTCCATAGAGGAATGTGTAATTTGTGACCTTAATCATGCGACCAGCTCATGCCCTTCCTTACCAGGCTTGAAAGTAGTATTTCAAGGAACGGGGGAGGACTCAGATTAGTTGTACCTCATGGGATCTAGGAAGCCATGGCAGCCCCAACCACTGATGGAAAATCAAGGTGTGTACCTAGATCCATCTCAATATTTTAACAATTGTAACATGAGTCCTCAGACCATGGCTTATCCTCCCATGTGGCTGTAATACTACTACCCACCTTGGCAGTAGTGGAATCCCTAAGCCAGTACGAGCTCCCCGTGGGCTCCAACCTGGCGAGGATCCACTCCTGGTCAGTTTCCTCAGTAGATGCCACTACAGCTGCCACTGCAGATGCCCCAGTAGCAGCTTCAACTACCCTCTAATGTGCCTCCTGGTAACCAGCCTGCCCGTCCACACCTCCCAATGCAGCCTAACCCTAACCCAAACAATAAGGGAGCTCATCAAGCTGATGTTCTTAACCTTCCTTCATATAGTATCTCCACTGCAGAGTTGTATGAAATGGATCTAGGATCAGGTTAGATAGTTAAAGTCCAACCTCCTCCAGTTATCATTGAACAGCTTGATAGTGAAGGTAGAGAGGCAGAACCAATTAGTGAAGAGCGAAAGCAAACTGATAGAACCCAAACGCCTCCTATCGAATAGCATCACTCTGAGCTACCTTACCCAGAGAGATTAATCATGAGTAAACCAGGTCTTCAATCTAAATTTGATTTATTAGGAGAGTTGTAGAACTTATTTGTTAAAATTCCCTTGTTACAAGATATGAAGGATGTGCCAATCTATTCAAAAACCCCTAGGGAATATTGTTCAAACAAACCTACCAAGAAAATTAAAGATCCCCTCATTATACATGTTATGGGAAAGTTGTCGGATTTTATGATGGGAAAATCAATGCCAATGAAGTATGTAGATCCAAGGAACCCAATCTTGACAGTACGGATTAATGGGGTGGAGATTCCAAATGTGTTGGTAGACCTGGGCGTTGCCATCAATGTCATCACCAATAAAACTATGCATGTGCTAGGACTCCGTAATTTAAAGCATACACCTACAGTAGTAGAATTGGCAGATCGATCTACAGTCAAACCTGTAGGAAAGATGGAGGATGTGACAATTTCAGTAGACTCATGGCATTACCCCATAGACTTCCTCGTATTACATACACAATCTTCAGTGGGTGGTCATCCCCTAATTTTGCGAAGGCCATGGCTGGCCACTGCAGATGCTTACTTTGGGCGCTACTAAGGGAATATGATCATTTCTAATGGGCATAACGCTAATAATTTAGTGTTATATCCACCTGCAGAACCAAATTCACCTATAAAACTAGCAGGCAGTAAGAAAGTTGTATCTGCGGTGGAGGATGGAATAGAACATGAAGAAGTAAGATCCATCCTTACTACCGAATAGGCCTTGCAATTGAAAATGGGATCAGAAGATGATGTAATCACTTCTTTCATGGATGATCCTTGTTCCATTTCAGAATTGAACCAGCAGATGCTAGAATCCATCCTGACCTATGAGACTCAGGAAACTATGGAAACAACAGAAGGATTAGAGGAACCACCTGCTGATACACCTCATTGAAGTATACAAGTGGAATTGGAACCTATGAAAACCTTGAACATTAATCCGAACCTATCAGAATCTTAGAAGCAGCAGCTTATAGACATTCTGCAGAAACATAAAGAGGCCTTCGCCTGGGATTATGCAGATATGAAGGGAATCTCGGCTAACTTATGCACCCATCACATATACATCAAGGAAGATTGTTGTCCTATAAGACAACCTCAGAGGAGAATGAACCGGGCATTGAAGAATGTGGTGAAAGAAGAACTTCAGAAATTACCGGATGTAGATTTCATCTACCCCATCTCAGTCAGTCAATGGGTCTCACCATTGGTAATGGTCCTCAAAAAGAATGGAAAATGGCGGATCTACGTAGATTATAGAGAGTTGAATAAGGCGACGTTGAAAGACCACTTTCCCTTGTTGTTTATTTATCAAGTGTTGGACACGTTGCCTGGTAAGAAGTATTTCTCTTTTCTAGATGGGTTTAGTGGATATAACCAGATATAGATTGCTCCTAAGGACCAGGACAAGACCACGTTCTCATGCCCCTGGGGGACATTTGCATACTGGGTCCTTCCTTTTGGCCTGTGTAATGCTCCCGCAACATTCCAAAGGGAAATTCTGGGAATCTTCTCTAACTTGATAATGACAATGTTGAGATCTATATGGATGACTTTACTCCATATGGGGACTCGTTCATGGCGGGACTGAAAAATCTGGAAAAAATTCTCGCAAGATGTATACAAGCGTGTGTCTCTCCGAGTACAGTGAAATGTCATATGATGATGGAAGAGGGAATCGTTCTGGGACATTTTCTCTCAGCAAAAGGAATCAGGATGGATCCAGAAAATATACAGGTAATTCTGCACTTCCCAACACCTAAAATGGTCACATAGGTATGCAGTTTCATTGGTTTTTCTGGTTATTATAGACATTTCATGGAAAATTTTGCAAAAGTAGCACACCCATTGTTTCAATTACTAACGAAAGATTCAGAATTTGTGTGGACAAAATACTGTGATGCAGCATTTACAAAAATTAAAGAATTAGTTTACAGTGCTCTGATCCTTAGAGGACCTAACTGGGCATTACCTTTCCACATTCATATGGATTCCTCTCAGATAGTAATTGGTGCAGTGTTGGGACATCAAGAGCATAAAGTACCTTACACAGTCTACTATGTTGGTAAAAATGTGGCTCCTACTGAATTAAACTACACAGTGACTGAGAAAGAATTTCTTGTTGTCATTTATGCCATCAACAAGTTCCAGCACTACATTACTAGGTATCCTACTTTTGTGCACACCGATCATGTGGCCATCAGGTATTTAATGAATAAAATTGTTACCCCTGGTCGAATTACAAGATGGTTGTTGCTACTACAGGAATTTGATATCACTATAGTAGATAAACCAGGGAAAGACAATATGGTCGTAGACTTTTTATCTAGGATATAACGTGATGGTAAGGAAACACCAATTAAAGATACTTTTCTGAATGAGCATCTTTTTGTAGTTTCTGCTAACACTGTGTGGTATGCAGATATTGTTAATTATCTTGCTATAGGTAAAGTGCCTCATCATCTATCCTATAAAGAGGAAAGGAAGATCATTCACTAGAGTACTCGATATTCATGGATGGCAGGATATCTCTTCCATACGGGAGTGGATCAACAGATTCGGCGTTGTGTAGCAGGAGATGATATTTTCAAGATATTAAAAGCTGCACATGGCAGACCTTGTGGGGGACACTTTGTAAACAAAAGAACATGTCATAAAGTGATGCAAATGGGATATTACTGGCCCGTCTATCTTTTTTGACGCTCGTGATTACGTGTGGAGGTGTGATAGCTATCAACGGATGGGACAACCTGGGAAAGCAGATGAAATTCCCTTGCAACCCCAGATAGTCCTTAAACCATTAGCGAAATGGGCCATCGACTTCATTGGTCCCTTCAACCCACCTTCGCATCTGAAGGCTTACATCTTGGTCTGTATCGACTATGTAACTAAATGGGTGGAAGCTAGGGCGGTCGCGAGGGCAACAGAGCAAGTGGTGGTAGACTTCCTTTTTGAAGAAATCTTTGCCAGGTACTGGACTCTGAGAGAAATTGTATTAGATGGTGGATCACTGTTTATATCTCATATGATAGAAAAGCTAATGCAGAAATATCGGGTCAAACATAGAGTGACAACCCCTTATCATCCCCGGGCGAATGGACAGGTAGAAAGCACAAATAAGGTATTGGAAAATATCTTGACAAAGATAGTAGCAAGCCATTTCCGAGACTGGGCACAGAAACTCCCAGAGGCACTATGGGCATACAGAACAACATGGCAGAATACAACAGGGTTTTCTCCATATGAATTAGTCTATGGAAAATCCCCCTTGTTTCTAGTGGAATTTGAGATTAGTACGCTCCAAATAGCTCTAAAAGTAGGCCTTGATTTATCAAAAGCCTAAAAACACCAACTAGAACAATTGAATGTGTTGGATGAGATTCGAGCAGTGGCTGTCCAGAAAACTAATGCTATTCAACAGCAGAGAATGAAATGGCATGATAAATTTATCAAGACTAAGGTGTTTCAGGTGGGGGACTGGGCACTATTGGATGACTCTAGATTTAAGGATTTCAAAGGCAAGCTCTGCACTCGTTGGATGGGCCCATATCAAGTAGACATAGTGTTCAACAATGGAATGGTTAGACTAAGTACAATAGATGAAAACCATGCTTTGTTCGTGGTAAACAGACACCGTCTTAAATTATATCACCATCCAACTTCTAAAGATGCTTTTGTTAAAAATCTTTCTGCTTCATCCGATTTAATGGTCATTGGAAAACAAGACACCCTCACTCTACTCTAAAAAATAAATAAAATAAAAATATTAGTAAAAAAGAAAAAATAAAAATAAAATTATATATCTATATATATATATATATATAGATATATAGATTATATATAATATATATAGTATATATATATTATATATAATATATATTATATATATATATATATATATATATATATAATATATATATAATATAATATATATTATAATATAATATATATATAATATATATAGATATATTGCTATTGCTTGTTTATCTTTTGCAGGAACAACAAAGAAATATGGCGAGGATAAATGTAACACCTGGAGTTGTCACTCTATCAGTCATTAAGTCCCATTACACCATAGCTATTGTTACTCCACCGGGGCTGTTACTCTGTAATGGTCATTACACCATAGTTGCTATTACTCCAGAACTGTCGTTACACTGTACCTGTTGTTAATCTGCAACTGTCATTACACCGTAGCTGCTGCTACTCCAAAACTGTTGTTACACCATAGCTGTTGTTACTCTGTAACTACCATTACAACGTAAGTGTTGTTACTCCACAACTGCCATTACACCGTAGCTACCATTACTCCATAATTGCTGCTAATCCATAGCTGTCGTTACTCCATAACTACCTTTACACCATAACTGTTGTTACTCCACAACTTCCATTACATCGTAGCTGTTGTTACTCCATAACTGCCATTACACAGTAGCTATCGTTACTGCATAATTGCCGCTACACCATAGCTGCTGTTACTCCGTAACTGTTGTTACACCATAACTATTGTTACTCTGCAACTGCCATTACTCACTTTTGCCACTTCTTTAGAATAGTTGTTACTGTATTTGTTACTCACTATTGTTGCTACTCACTGTTGCTTCTACTCACTATTGTCTCTACTTTAAAATAGTTGTTACTCACTATTGCCATTACTCAGTGTTCCTTCCACTCACAGTTGCTACTACACGGAGTGTTGTTGCTCCGTCAGGTAATTCCGCAGGTACATCTCTATCGTTTTATGGATTTAATTAAATATTCCAAAAAGGACAATTAAATGTGCCAAGGACGATTGTCATTAAGTTGGCAGGGGGGGGCGGGGGGAACCGTCATAAGAAGTGACAGCAAACCACAAAAAACCATTTAGTGCACATAAATACTGCTCAACTGAATATAATGATTTCGGTATTCTGTAATCATATTTTTAAAAAGCGTTGGGATGCGGATTTGTATGCACCAAGTCATATCCGTAATTTTCCCCACATGCCACATTTAATTTTTAGAGAACACCTCAGTACCATCTTAACTTGCCATTATTCCAAGCGTACCAGTACTGGACTTGTCATTATTTCCATACGTACCACTACTATTCGTCCGATCATTCCCAAATCAACCATGACATTATTTCAATCTCCAATGGTTTGGAGACCTGTCACTCTCCCTTGCCAACCAACTGTAGTCGACGTGATGATTCCACCTTCCCAGAAATGGGTGGTCGATCCATTCGACATAAACCTAAGAACACAAGGGTAGTTCAGAATAATCGAGAGGTATGGCATATTTTGCAAAACGCAGGATGGGATGTGTATTTCGACAGGTTGAGGGGGTTTAATGAAGAAATGACAGTCGAATTTGCATTGAACTTGGGAGAAGAAGGCTCTCGGGTTCGTGGACTAGAGATCCCCGTAACAGAAGAAATCATTGTGGAAGTTAGTGGGCTTCCTCAAA
This sequence comes from Pinus taeda, assembly GCA_000404065.3. Lineage (NCBI taxonomy): Eukaryota > Viridiplantae > Streptophyta > Pinopsida > Pinales > Pinaceae > Pinus > Pinus taeda. The sequence goes on from APFE030219530.1 coordinate 117,652, forward strand.
TTGGCGAACGATGGTTTGTGAGAAGAACTACCCTTCCAGAATTCACTGAGGCCTTCCTTCAAGCCGGAGAGAGTATAGCACAGAAAGGCAGGGAGTATGACAGAAATTCGGTACCATATTTGTGGATAGAAGTAGCAAAATTTGTCATAAAATATATGACGTGCGAAGGCAAATACTCCACAATTTTCAAATACCACCTCCACATATTAGCTCACCTACAATTTCCACAAGTAGAAGCTTTCTCCATGAATGTGCCCTACTTCCTACTAAGGAGCCTTCATCTAATGGTGCATTTGGCTCAGGGCGCTTGATATGTATTGGCAGTCATCACTCACCATGGGTTGGTTCAGTTGCTAATAATGAACGTCATTGGACATATTCCAATTCCATAGGAGTTGTTTCATGACTCCACAGAGGAACAAATAGCAGCTGCTATGGCTACTAGGGTAGAAGAATCCGAAGCTATGGAGGAGGATCCTATGGAAGATGATTATGTTGACCAGGAGGAACAAGAGGAAATGGAGATGGAAACAGAGGAACTGGGGCATGAGGTAGCTCCCCAAGATCAAACAGGAATTATGGAAGCAATGACAAATATGGGAGCTAATGCAGAAAGTCCCACAAGTACCACGAATAAGGCTGTACCACAAGAACCAGCTTCACCTGTTAAACTAGCAGAGCGAGCGGATGCTATGGCAGTCATGGGAAAAAACCCACAATAGGATAGCGTGGACGAAGCAGTCAATATGGTGACCGAAGGAACGCCACAGGGATCTCCTACCAGCATCGAGATAATGGAGGAGGATAATCTAGTTGAAGAGGGGGTCATTACCACTCTAACCTTAGAACTCAGAGAAGAGGAAGGAAAAAGACAAGAAGGGCCTAGATTTGAGGAAACTATGGGGCCTGTGAAGGAAGCAACAAAAGAATCAGGGCGCAAGGTTGACACTGAACCACAAGAACCAACGTCAAATTTGGGGCCAAATGTAGAAGATCCACTCTAGTTCCCTTTCTTCGCCTCGATTCTAAGAGGAGCGAGGGCAACTCATTCCCCTTGACGCGGAGAAAAAGAAGATTTTGCAATTCTGGTGGCTCTGAATCTATTACAAAGGCCACAAGCTTACAGAGTGGAAGCCACTCAGGTGTCAGGTGCCTTGAAGTAGGAAAGGAGAAAAGAAAGTCTGGAGGCTGGAGAACCAGGAGGAACCCCAGCAGACACAATAGTGGGAGAGTGTATCACCAGCACATCGATAGTCACAGTGCATGTGCACGAAGAGGAGATCGCTATTAGTGAAAAGGAGGGACCGAGTGAAACAATCCCAACAAAGGAGCCAACGATACAGTGAGGCAAGGGGGCTTTTGGGCACGAAATAAGTGGACAAGAGTGAGCAGGGAAGGAAAATCTCCCATTCAACACAGCAGAAGATGTTTTGAGGGATTTACATCCGGTTGAGGAAATACTAGTCAAGCAAGAGTGGATAGAGTTGAGTGTATAACGAAGGCTTTCAATGAAACAAAAGTATCAGCTGCAGTTCAAGGAAACGATGCGGCTCAAAATGGAAGTAAGGAAGCTGATAATGAAGGTGCACAAAATGTAGAAACAAATAAAGAGGCACAAGCGGTGAGCCAAAAATGAAAAAACTATCGGGGTTGATGCAGAAACCCAAGTAGACCAGATAGTCATGACCTTTGTCGCCACTCAGATAGACCCGATCAAACAACTGTTTGAAGATCGGGAGTATGCCTTAATAGCTGAAATCTAGTCGTGGAAATCTACTGCGGCTCAATACAAAAACGAGATCAAAATGACTGAGGAAAGGGAATCTACAACAATTTTTGGATATGTGGAGCACATAGATATTATGAGGTTACGGCATCTGACACAGCAACTCAAGATGGAGCAGCTGCAGGGGAAAGTGGAAGAGCTAAAGGCTGACAAGGAACAGATGTTCAATCTGGTGCAAGAGGTTATGCAATTTCATCCCCCTGCTTCTTTTTATTCCTTATTTTTTCATGAACGTTTCCTTTTATTTTGCATGGAAAGTATTAGGGATGAGATCAGCTATGAGATAGAGGATGGTGTGCAATTCCTCCGAATTTTGAGGAGTCATGATGTACCAATGCAACATCTGATGTGTGAGTTTTACTTGCACAGGTACTTACTACGGCTAGATAGAGATTTTAACCTGGTCCCGTATGTGGGGGACATTCATTTAAGGGCCCTCATGTCTTACGCTTTTAATCAGATTCACTGGCAAAAGGCTAGTAACACTTTTGAATCCAATCAAGCTACAAATCCATTTATAGTAAGAGGGGAACATGAGAGATCAGACACAATGTTCAATAAGCGCAACGCATTTCTGGGGATTGGGGGAAACAAAGATAGAATGGTGAGAACGCAAAGATGGTGTATTAATCTTTGTGACAGGCAACTCACCACATTTCGAAAAGAAACACTTAGTTGTTGTTAGAGGAGGTGGTTTATGTCACCAATGGCTGTCTAGAACAGAGAACCTTTTGGGGCACCCAATTTTGCACGAGTACTTACTAGGGTGCCCAAGTATGTGGCAAGTGTCCAGACATGTGGGACCTAGTGGATGGGGTTCTGGTTTTAGTTTCCTGTTCTCTAGTTTCCTACCGAAATCTATACTCTAGCTTATGATGTCCCAGCGGATTGGTGGAAGGAAGTTGTCTTTTCAGACGGATTTAAAGTTCCAGGGACAAAAATTGCCACGGAATATGATCTTTCCCAGCTTCATGAAAGATATAGTCTATGGAACCTAGATTTGCGAGGGTCGTAGACTGCATGAGCACATGCAGTAGGCTCATTGGGCAGAGATGTTGGGTGCCAAATCGAGCCATCTTTCTGTTCATTTCCACTACCCTTTTTGACCTTTTTGCACTCATTTACCTATGCTCTTATGTTAAACTTACAAGGTAAATTCCCCCTTACTTGTCATATTGCTATATTTTAATTAATGAAGTAAAACGCATAGAGTCTATCTATTTGTGGTACTAAATTGTGTGTTTGACTGCAGCATGAGAACAGGAACGATCAACTTAGCATATTGCAATAGATCTGACAACGATCGATTAGAAGGAGGTCGTGTAGCTCGGGGAACAAGCTCCCTGAACTATTCTTAGGCCTTCTTGCTATCTCAGACATCTGATGTTGATACCATTTCAACCGATGTATATATTTGTATCTACAGTTGCTATGTTTCCGGGATATCTGTTAATCTCCCTCGTTGTGTATAAATTGCAGGTTGATCCTGTGAATGGTGTTTCACCCATCAGTATTGTAAACTTTTGTCACCAAGTAATAAAAGATCATCCATTTTGCTATTCTAATTCTTTTCATGGCTAACGTATCCCTGATCAGAGAGATGGGCCCGCTCTTTTGATCAGGTGCTGCATCTTTGTGTGTATGTGTGATTTATCAGTTTATGTTGTTGTTACAGTTCTTTACTATTATGATTATTTTTGCGATTCTATAAATTGTTAATCTTGCATTTATGTTTTGAATCTTAAATAATGAACCCTTGGTTGGGAAGGATTACGCGTTTGCCCCTGCGTATACCTTGCATGTTGCCTTCAAAGGATATGCACCTAGATTGATAAGATTAATGTCGAAATAAGGTAGATAAATCGCCCTACCTGGAAACCTTCTGGGAGGATCCAAGGTGAAAATTACTTTTCTCATACAATGAGATCATATATATAACAAATAAGTGATGCTTCAACTTCCTTATGACTCTTTGAATACCCTCATGACTATGTGACTTCCTATGGCTTTTCTCCCTAACATGAGTCTTCATATTCTGAATGTGTCCTTTGGACTTCCACTTTATCATAAATTTCGAATAGGTAATTACATAATCCACAATAATGATGTGGCATATGATGACTTGTCACGGGACATGACATGAAACTGATGACATGAATTACATGAATATGTGATAGTGTGACGTGGTTCTTCTTACTGCTTCTTTCTTTATGTCTTCTTGAAAATATGGTACACATTCTTCTTCTTCCTCCTCCTTATTACTTGAAGATGAGGAGTCTTCCATGTGACCTTGATCTTGATATTCTATTAGAGTTCAGTGTTCCTTCATCTTCTCACGTGATGATCACCTTATTTCTTCAACTCCATATTTTTCTCCTCACATATCCTCCTTCTCCGTCTCCTTCTTCATCATATTTCCATAGCATGGTAGAGTACCTGTGTCTACAATCCACTCATGATAAGATGATATCACTATGAGAAACCCCTAATATAAGTTGGTGCATATTGATCCACTGGTTGAGATAGAATGAGATGACAGGCTGGGAAAGAGGCTCACTATGCAATTGTGCAGATCAGGCAGTCAGAGGTGAGCTTGAGCCTTGAGATTGCATTGTCTAGGAGCTCAGGGTGACAGGTTGAGGGGATGGACACTAGATCAACCTATTGCCCAATTTTTTAGGACACATGAGCCAAAATAATTACACAATTGAGTCTGAGGAAGTTACTGGTGAGCTTAATCCTTGATACTATGCAATGCACATTTTAGGCAAGACTAGGGAGACAAAGTACGCAGTTTCTAGACTCAGTGAGCTTAGCTACAGGGTTTTGCACTACTTGGGAGAACTGTGCATTTTTGGGAGGAAGAGGAGGTTGGGCCACTACATAGTTGCATATTTAGGATCTCATGGATAAGCTCGAGGCTATAATCACGCAGTGCATAGTTAATGCCAGGTTGAGAGAATCAATTACACAATTATGGGGGGCAAGGTCGGGCTTGAGCAGTGGAACTATGTAATGCAACAGTCCTAGGAAGAAGGATTTGTGCATTATGTAGTGTCAACGGACAAGGCTGCAGCTTGAGGGTTCGTACTGCATAATGCATAATTGAGGAAGGCTAGATGAGGCTAGGTTGCTGGGGAATTTCTGAAAATTGGCTAAGTGTGGCACTGGAGAGACTGATGTGAACAGGGATATGAATTGACTGTGATCACACACTTAAACACTTCGATAACACAACAATATAGATCATACATAACACATTAACAACATATTTCCCTCAATGTGAAAAAATTTCTATGATTTTACAACCAAGGAATGTTTTAGGGGCTAATATTCGTCGATTTCCATTTTTTTCTAAAAGTGATTCCCTTGAATTTTATATTATGAAATTGTGTTATCCTAAAAATCACCAAAATTTTATAAAGACTATATAAAGTCATAAGAAATTTGGATATATTTGAAAAAATATCACCAAAGGTTTTACAGACTAATTTTATGGATTCCTAAGAATCACCAAGGTTAATAAACTTTAAGATAACATCCTTAAAAATTTCCCTTTTTATGACAAGTGCGACTCTAAAGGTAGAATTTTTGGCAATCATGACAATACGTGTGCAATAGTGCTAGAAACTTTGGGACTGAGTGTGACTAATTTTGAAATGGTTAGGCCAACTCATTCACACAAAGATAACCCCTTGAAACCACTAGAACAAGCATACATACATTGTGCGACAACTAACATGTGAAAAGACTCCAATTGCTAAAGTGTGAATGACTCTTGTGATATGTGGACACTGATGAATGTAACAGATGCCATGACAAAGATAACATGAAAACGAACCTATTTATATTGGAGGGAAGTGAAAGCGACAGTTGAAAATATAGAAACGAAACTCGCGAAAACAACAGTGCATGAAAGCAACATTTTGAAAAACTCATGGAAATGGAAGTACGAACATAGCTATAATGTGAGAAATTGTCATTGTTAATGTGCATTGGTTGTCAACATGGATTGGACTATCATGTAAAATATTGGTGGAACGTGTTATGCTGGTCCAATCTTGCATAAAAGGATGCGCTCATGAACTTGTTGTGGACTGAGAATGTATGAGAAAGTGACTTCGACACTTCTAATCCAAGCAGGGAGATCAAAAGCATCACCCAACCAATAAGTGAGTATGAAATGATCGATCACAATATCCACAGTAGGCTCCAAAATTCAATTGTACGCAAAATTTTGGAGGGCGTCGTGATAGAGACAACACTTTGTGAAAAACTAGTAGAAATCCAGCTTCTCTTCCTTGGTCAATTCTTTCATGCACGATCTAGTTCTTCACGAAGATTCATCATTGATATTGTCATGGCTTCCCAACTTACCCCGTGTAAAAACATAGTCCCCTTCATTGCATAAACATAGTCCCCATGCATAAATATAGTCCCCTTCCCCATGCATAAACATAAATAGAAGATTAGCGATCACACAATTTTTTAAATCAGGATAGGTAATGAAGTTTGAGAGATTTAGGTTTTTAGAGTATATTTTTCATCTGTGGTGTTGCTCTGCTACTGGCAGGCCTATATAGTACCCCAATGGATTCACTTCAGGGACACAAACATTGCTCCACTACCAGTGAGCTTGGATAGTACCCAGCAGAGTTGCTTGCTTCACCTCTCTCCACAATAATCCTTTCTCTTATTTTTCCTTTATTTATTTATTCATATAGGACTATGCATCGGCACTTATTTATTTCATGGGTAGAAGTGGGTTCTCGACTTATGAGAGTAAGAGAGGTTGTCCCTTAAGGGAATCATATATAATACCTATGATATTGGTTTTCTCATTTAGATTTTTCCCTTGTCCTTCTCCACTTAAATGGATTAGCTTGAAACATCTAAACATAAAAACCTCAGTGCAGGCATGAGGTTTTTAGAATATACATGGAGGTCATTGTTGGACACAAGATTTTCTTAATGCAAGGATCATATTTTCTATTAGAACATGATCAATTAAAATATGTAACCTAGACAAGGAAGAAGGACATAGAATTGGCCAAATGTTGCAATGTTAGAAAGTCCTTTTCTATTCTTCCACATTCCCTTTTAGATGAAGAAAAATATCCATGTATGGTCTTACTGATGGAACAAAAAATAAAAGACACAATACAACAAGAAAGAAAAACCAAAGCACAAGAAAAAGAGGCAAAACCAAAACATGATGCAAGACATAAGTATGAAGACAAGAGAGACTAAAGAGAACAAGAATGAGATGAATGCAAGAGAGAGAAAACTAGGATGAAACTAATCCTACTCCTAACCTAACAACTAGAAGGTTGGGGTCACATATAATGGAATTTCCATTGTAGCCATGTGTAATTATTCCCAACCTATAATCATAAAGATGTGATCAATTAAAAGAAATGTAAAACAATGTGTAATAGAAAAAATAGGAACTTGAATAGCTTTCACAAAGCAATTGAAGGTCTTGCTTGTTAGTAGAAATATAGGTCATAGCCACTACTTCTAACCAGTTCACATTCTTACCTTTTTTATGAAAACCATTATTCAACGAACCTCATAATATTCTTACAAATGTGTCTTCAACCACATCAATCTCCTTAGAAAGTGCACAAAAAGATCAAAACTTGTTATTCGTGACAGAGCTTTCCAAGTGAGATTTATCCAACCATTCAATGATTAGATCGTAATACTCATGACAGTCCTCTTGAAATCCCTGAAACACTTGAAAAAATGAATTTTCAATTAAAGGCATGGGATTATGATGAGAATCTTGTGAGGAGAAATAGATATGATCATATTTAGCAGCGATGTCAAGGTAGGGAGGACTTGACATAACCATCCATGAGTGTGGAAGTGCCTCAACCACTTCAGAAGTTCCTAGAAAGTGAGGTGTTAAACCATAAAAATAAAATGGTGTAAAATTACTATAATTGGATGTGTTGATGGGAAAATAGTAAGTTAAACGACAATCATCATAAACATAAACATGATTAGATTGGTTTATTAAAACATTAGATTTCCAATTCGTAATTACCAAAGCTAAATAAAATTTAATAGTTCCTCAAATTATCTGCATAACAGAATCATATTCCTCACATGATGAGTGTAACAAACCATTTTCTTGTGATTGGTTACACATTATACAAGCATCGTAATCTTCAAACGAAGTCAAAATAATGCTATTATACCAAATAGATGAAACCAATCAAGCTAAAAACAATTGAAGAATAATTTGATTCATCAAATAATCCATGCATTCAATGATGCTAAAGAGGATTTTAGGTGTGATGAAGAAAAATATTAGTATCAGAATATTCACAAGAAGGATGAGGAGGTTATTGCTTTCAAAAGAGTGTAATAGGTATGACTCCTTTGGCCAAATATAATCTTTGGAATAATCTACTTCATAATTTCATAATTTTATGGGAGACCTATATTCCAAACCCGGGTTCGATATAGGAGACTTGCATGAAGATGCTGTTAGGTAAACTTGACTCAGGATAGAGTCAAATTTGACCAGGTTAAACAGTGATGGTTTGGGGGCACATGGTATTGTGCACCCATAGTATTCTCCCCGTGATATTATATGTAATGGAGATTATAAAAGGCTGGAAGGACTTCATTGTAATGCAAGACCTGGAGGTGAGCAGTGAAGGCTCACTTGGTCATATTGGCCAGCGTTTTTTCCAGTGTAATAAGATCTTATTAGATTGGGTTTTTCCTAGAATTTGGGGTTTTCCGAGATAAACATTTTTGTTTATGTGTCTATGGTTGTTTCTGGTTATTTCTTATATATATTCCTCTCGGTAGTTATTTATGTTATGCAGTAAATTTCTTAACAACTGGTATCAGAGCCAGGTATTGGATTCAAAGGGATTCTTTGATGCTAGGGGTTTATATGGCCTGATGAGATCAATGCAGTTTTTTACAAATCTAGGTCTGAAAATAATGATGGAACAATCGTATGCGGAAGAACCTCGAGGAGAATGTACGGAAAATAGTGTCGTAACTGCTAGGGATCACAGTGCAGTTGGAGCAGTTTGATAGAAGTTTTTGAGCAAATCAAATTGAGAGAGGATGGATCAGAATTGCAACAACAATAAACAAAAAAAAAATTAATGAAGTCAAAATTATTGCATGTAAATGGGCATCCTATTGTAAGACCTAGTAAGGCACGTGTACCCCTTGGTGATCACCAATAAAGTCTAGGTTAGACCTAGGTGATAGGGGGATGTCGGGTTAACAATACCCCAGGTAAAAACTCTAAGGGTGGTAAGAGCTAAAGTGAGTGGGATTGTCTCACTTAGCAGTTTTGGTTGGAGTTAGTCAAGGAACCCCAAGTCAAGTTTAAGGGGGGAATTGTTAGGTAAACTTGACTCGATATAAAGTCAAATTTGACCAAGTTAAACAATGATGGTTTGGGGGCACATGGTATTGTGTGCCCATAGTATTCTGCCCATGGTATTATATGTAGTGGAGCTTATAAAATGCTGGAAGGACTTTATTATAATGCAAGACCTAGAGGTGAACGGTGAAGGCTCACTTGGTCTGATTGGCCAGGGTTTTGGCCAATGTTAATAAGATCTTATTAGGTTGGGTTTTTCCCAGATAAACATTTGTGTTTATGTGTTTATGGCTATTACTGGTTAATTCTTATATATATTCCTCTCGGTAATTATTTATGTTATGAAATAAATTTCTTAATAGATGAATCATCTTGAATCAGATCAGAATTTGAAATTTGAAAGTTCAAAATATCATATTCACAATGCCAAATATATTTCAAGAAAGAATTTACATCGTGTGAAACCATGCAGAAAGAATATTTTTGTGAAGAAAAATAGACCTAACTTAGTCTAGGGGTCTTGCCAGAGTTGTGATATCTTGAAATAACCATCAATGGAAGTTGAAGTGCCTCGACTCCCTGGAAAGTCCCAGAACTTTCAAAGATTTTAAAATTACATTATGAATATTGAACTAGATCATGCGTAGTGTGAGGATGGTTACTTTCACTAATTTCGATGAGGTCACTATTAACTGGATGTAAGTGTCTTTATCACTGATTTAATCAAATATTACAACTTCAAAAACCAAGTTACTCAAGTCAAAAGATTCATTTGATCGCAAATATGAAGATACATGAATCGAAAAAATTTCATGAGAAAGCTGCTTTGGAGAGTTGTCTTGATGCAAGAGAAGAGATGATAAAGGATAGAAAGAGTAGTCAATGATTTTATTATTTTCATTTTCATCATGGGTAATCTCACAACCTTCTGTCAATTGAGAAGTTATCTTGTCAAACGAAGAACTTGAAGATCATCGAGTACCTTCTTCGTTAGTAGATTCATCGCCAATGGTACAACACAATGGGTATTGATATGAAGAGGAAGTTTTGGTAAGCACATCTTCTTTGATCGAAACAGATTCTTGATTTAAGGTAGCATCTTCATGAGAAACCAAGAGATCATATGTTGCACTTGGGCATTCGCGATCGCATTCGTCAACAAATTCATCACCATCACAGTTATTGTTTCCTAATGTTATAGATTGATTGAAAGAATTAATTTCATTTGATTCACTAATGAGATTAGTAGATTAAAAGTCATCTAAGAATGGGAGCGCATAATATTTGCATGGAGGATTTTTGGAAAAAGTCGAAAAATTTATCGCATCTACACCTTCATGTTCCTCTACTTGTGTAATGTGACTAACTTGTGTCAGATCGCAATTTGAACTGGCAACTCGAAAATTAAGAGGGTGTGAAAAACTAGCTGGTGGAGTAGGTTGATCGGGTGGATCATGGTACAAAGAGTCATGGCATGTAGATGATTGACGATACCATAAATCAAGATCAGATTTGAGACTAGACTTATGAATAGTAACATCATCTTGTGGAATGGACGAGTTAGTCTTCACAATGGGCTTGATAAGCCATTATGGGATTTCCTCCATTGAATCTAAGCCATGACAAGCAGAAGAAGAATGAGAAGATGGATTAGGAATTTGATTTGTAGATTTCCCAAATGTATTATCTCGCATGGAGACACCCTCATTGGATTTGGAAAAGGAGGAGGAAAAAGAAAAAAAGGATAAATAAATTCTTCCTCTAAAATTACATGTGTATCGTGACTCATGAGAGTTGTGGAAGTAGAAACATCAAGGGGTTCAAGTTTACCATGCAAACTGACATGAACCAAATGATGAAACTTTTGTTTAAAGAAATCCCAAACTACATCCTCTTCATAAAATTCATAACAAAGTTGAATGAATCAATTAGAGAAATCCTCAACTAATTCATTAGGCTTAGTTATTAACTAATTAATACTTTCATAAAATGTTGGTAACCATACTTATCAAAGGCTTGATAAAGTTCCTTGAGGAGATGATGGAAAGAATGGATGGAGGAGGGTGGTAAGGCATGACACCATTTACTAAAATGATCTTCAAGGGTAAGAAAGAAAACCCCACAAGGAAACTCTTCATCATTGATTTGGTAAGATTCACAAATCTTTAGAAACATAAAAAATGTGCACGGTTATCGATGTTCCATCCTCACCATCAAGATTTAACTGAGAAAAGTGATAGAGAGACTCATTGGGGATTGACAATTGATAAATGGATAAATTAGAAAAACACCTTAGAATTAAGATTTGAGGATCAGCCATATGAGATAAGAGGTTCAAAATAGACTGAAAAATCAAAGCTTCTTACTTGGCCCTCCTTCTAGGACCAGTTATTCACAGTACTGGAAATTTTTCAACCAAGGGGTCTCCCCAATGTGAAGTCCCAATTAGACCTCACATAGTTTAGAGTAGGAGCCCCATCCAGAATATGGCCTAATCATCGATTATCCTAAAGATATTCCTTGGCTCTAACTGTCAACAAGAGAGAGGGATTGTTATCGGGAAATCTAGTGTCCAATCAGAGCTGCTAGTCCCACTAAGACTGGTAGCAATCTTAGAAACAAACAAACTAAACCTACTTTCGCTTTCCTTTATGAGAAGTAGATAAGAGGGGAACAAAGGGCACCAACCTCAGTCTTGCGCTTCGTTCCTTTCTTGGTTCCTCTCCCTTCTGATAGATCCTTGCCACTCCTCCTTCATCTACTGAGCTTCAAAAAGCACTTGTGGAATCAAAGCAACATAATACTATCGAAGAACAAAGATCTACAATCATAAACAATATAGGAACATATATATATTGACCACACAAATGCATATATCATCAATCAGACAAGAATGTGGAGGAAAACTTGAATAGATTTATTAATATCAAGAATAGCAAAGAGGATTACAACAAATTGTTCTGACCCAACGTCATCCTCCAAGCATGAAAGACCTTCTTCACCTCATGAAAAGATTAGATCACCCAAAACTATGATATTGCACCAGGAAACCAACAGCACTTCCTTACAAGATACAAGATTCCATCCTCTGGATCTCTGTGATGAGGGATCCATATATAGATGATTGCAGGGGGCGAGTCAGCTTCTAGGATTCCGATTAGTGACCTATCTCTGATAGTTCTTGATTCCACTTGAATATTGATGATCTCTTACTCATCGCTAGGTGAATTCGGAGAGGCAAGTGTCACAGGAGAAGTTTCTGGAGGATTCCATGATCATCCACCTTGCAAACTGTCTCTGCCATTTGTCACCTCTCGCCCATCGCACCCTACAGAAGGGCGTTCCAGTATGCATCGCACTTTTTACACTGAGTAGGTGAGATGCATCGCACCCTTTGCACTGAGCAGTCTGTATGGTCCAGTTTTGACTAGTTCTGAGCAGTTTTCTATGGAGAACTTCTGGGAGATGATGTAATCAGCTGACCTTGTTCCTTTAGGGCATGAAGCAACACTTTTAGGGACATAGAATCCCTTGGTTTATGGACACATATGATTGGCGTTGTAGTGCCCAAAAATGTCTATAACAGTTTCCCCCTAAAGCCTGAGGTTGTTAATATTTTGATGTCGGGTGAAATGCTTTATCATGAGGATCTGAAGTTTTTTTGAGCTATAAGGTGACTTGTAATAAGATACAATACAATAGATTATCTTCATAATATTTTTCATGATCTAGCTGAGGAGGGCATTCCCATGCTCAGCTTTATAAATTCATTTTCATGTACATAAGATAGAAAATCATTTATGTAGCATACTGATGATTCAAACGGAGTCATCATCCTTTGATTCAGATGATCATCTATTTGGCGATGATGTACATTTGATGTCTTTATATTCCTAAATATATCATAGCCTGGATGGATGAAACTAGATCCGGGGTATTCAAACTCGTTCAATCTTCACTCAGAGTACAGGTCAATCCATGTGAAAGATGTTCTGGAGTCGAACATGGAAAGACATCGCCTGATTACTAGCGAATGATGTAAGCTATTAACAGGCGCGAGAGGAATCACCGATAATGATGATGACCCTCAAGGTACTATAGTACAATTCGCGTGGTGTGAAAATGGGACTTGGCGTCGAACACCACGCAAAATCTCTCGGTTGAAGGCAATTGAGGTAAACCTGTCACCGAAAGTGAGAAACTTGCCATTGAGGTATGCAAGTTTCAAAGTACTGAAATGGTTGTTCCTAGGTTGACTTCTTGGATAATGAGCTGATGTCGACAAGAAGTAACCCATCGTAGGAGGGCCTTAATGAATCCAACATCTATGACACAAAATGGAGCAAATTATTTTGAAAGTGAAAACGAAATGATGATACACGGTTTACGGTGGCGGTCATGAAATAATGGAGCGTGAATGTATTGCAGTGGATGAGACACAGGTGAATTCTCTGAGCAACTTCTCTTGAACATACCGATGACACTAAAATGGATTGGTAGCTTTATCCCCAAATATGCATGGTACAATGCACAAATGGTGATATGGCCGATGAACAGAATAACCCAACCTGACTCGGATGTGGAGTGAAAGTGTCATGTTCAAGAGAAACTTGCTACCAATAAAGTTTCTTCAAGTTTTCTTCCGAATTCTCCCCAGTCATTGCTGACCAGTACCTCTTTATTTTTATCAAGCTTGAGGAGGATAACATATGCTTGTTCTATAATCTTCCCTTTGAGCAAACTCGTCGCTATGTTTTAACGAGCCTAGCGACAGTGAAACTCGTTTTCTTCCATTTGGAAAAGCTTGTCGCTATTGATTTTAGCGAGTTTAACAACAATGATAACTTGGTCCTTTTTCAATTTTAGAGAGTCTGAAAAGGGACAGAAAGGAAACTCCAACAATCCTTTTTTGTCATATAATCCCTAAATTCCGAAAAAAGTATAAAATAATATGAAAGGGATGAATTTTCGATAGTTTTAACGAGCCGAACAAGACAAGCGCTCGATCTTTTTGTGTAATAATCCCTCAGGTCCAAAAATATTAAAATCTAGAGGAGGGATAGCACTTCCAGTAGCTTTAATGAGCTGGAGAGGCCAATTTCTCGACAATCTTTTCATATTTTACGAGTCAGGTGAACAAAGCTTAAAGGAGACTCATTTTTTGAGGAACGAGTGATAATTTTGGGTATTAGTTGATTCGAGGTAAGGTTTGGAATTTTCCAATCACAGTAGTGTCACAAGGATGGCTAACAGAATCACTTGTCATAGATGTTCCTCAGAAAGGGTAAACAATCAAATGGAGGCGTATGATCGGCTAAAATAGAGTGGAGGTGATGATGAGAACACGACCAAGGCTCAAAAGCTGATGATAATGCATTCACAATGGTTATTTACCAGAGATTGGTTCATTTTTTAATGAGCTTAAACTCAGGGGGAAACATTTGCTCATTGCTTAGGTTTAATTTTTAACGAGCTTGAACTTCACATGAAAACTGCTCGTGCCAGTCATATAATAAGGACATCGCATCGATAGATTCCATTTTTTATGGAGCTTGCACCTTTCGAAGCTTTGCCCCGTATGCCTCTCGCATGCAAGCTAGGAACGACCAACTACTATCCTAGGGGTTAAACTACTAACGTTAGGTAGGAAAATTTTTCCTTTACTTTGTCGGTGCCATTTGGCCCTTGCAAAGATGAATGGTCGATTCAACCACTCACCCAACTTAAGTAGTTGAAACCAATAAAACTATAGACGTCACTTTGTACTTGCTCACAAAAGGTTTGCATGCCCCTAGGCATAGTGAAGTAGAGTTTCTAGGTTACCTTTCAATTTGCAGACAAAACATTTGTTCTATCGGGAAAGGTCTACCTTCTAATGGAGGTATCTTATTCGGGTCTAATTCCCACTTCCTACACAGGCGGGTATCAAACCAGTCATATATCCTTCGCAGAAACCTACACTATGCCTAGGGTTTTCCTGCCGGAACAGGCCAGGGTGCATGCCCCATGGGTTTCAGTCATGCTCTCCTGAATTACTCACGGTCTTCAAGTGGATGGACTAGAGATTGATGAGACATTCCTTGCGTGAAAGGACCATTTAGGGATGGCATTTGACTATTAGCTATGTGTGAACTGGGGAACAAAAGCTGGTCTATGAGCTGGACCACTCGAACTTCATGCGGAAAACACATTACTCTAAAGAGTGAGGAGACAATGGCCCCCAGCGTAATAATGCAAATCAAGGTGCATGCCCCCCAAGCTTCATTACATTCATGGCAGTGGTTGGAATGAAGTTTTACCTCCGAGATCTTTGAAAGACTCGACTTGGAAAGGGAGTTGTTTAATTTTTTTAATGAGGTTGACACAGTAAAAGAACTATCCTCATAACTCCTCGTTTCATTTTTTAACGAGGTTGACATGAGATAAGAACCATCCTCAGAATCCACTGTATTTATAATATTTGATAGAAAACCAAAAATTGAAGGATGATTAAGGTCACTGGAATAATCTTCATTGTAATCTGGAAGATGGGAATGATGGTGGTAATCTTCCCATGGTGCCTCTCCTATCATCATTGATTGAATGATTCCTTCATCTGTAGAGTGTACATGTGACCAAGGATCTAAAGAGGTGCCATATTCCTTAGACCTATTTATCCAAACACTCGATGAGCATTGATTTGAGTTTGCCCCCAGGCCAAGAAAATTGATTGCTACAATATTTCTATTAGGGCGATGATCCATGCTAACAAAATGTTCAACGATCTTCTGAATCTACAAGATATCATGTTGCAGCTTCCCACAGTGGCCACTTCCACCAAATTGTTTGGATTCGGTGGGGAAAAAGTACCCATCAATGTGGGGTCTTCTAGTAGGCCTACTCTAATATTTTGAAGCAACTAAGAGCTTTCGTGGATCATTGGAATGCTTCCCGTAACATGTGAATTGTTGGGGAGAAAGGTTTGTTGGTCAAAAATTTTAATTCCTCCTTGGAAAGGAAATGCAATCTTTCTTAAGTATGTCAACACAACCGCAGCCATAGCATATATCCAAGGCCTTCCCAATAGGATGTTGTAATCGAGGTTTCCGTCGATAACTTCAACATCAATTTCTACTGCTTTGCCCCCCAGTTCGACTTGCAAGTTACTCAATATCCCATATGGGGTGTATGTTCATCCATCAAATGCTTTTAATGTCGTCGACGATCGCAACAAGGGTGGAGATTCTAAAGTTTTCCAGAAACTCATCGACATAATACATGCAGATGCCCCCTCATTACTAATTGTTCGATGAACAGTTTTGTTGAGGGCTTTCACTTGAATAAGGAAAGCTAGTTGAGCTGGTAACTCAGGGTCATATCCTTTGTGATTAAAGGCCACCAGATTGGAATCCATTGGGTCAATCCCACCTATCACTGACAATAAAGCATGCTTTTGGGAGGGGCAATTTTGCAATACCTCAAGTGTCAACATAGCGAACAACGATTGGGCCAGATCCTCCACTATATTATAATGTTGTGCTGCTCTAGCATGAGGATTAAATGTCAATTTGTCTACTACTCCCTTTGGCAGTTTTATCGTTAGTTCAAGAGTGATGGGTGGCACAACTTTGGTTGAAGTTGTTGTCGAACTACTAGGTTGATCATTATCCTTGTTGTTCGACATCTGTGGATTCCCGTAATATTTATTCCTTGTCGATATCAAAGCATCATTTAGCTGCTTCGAAATAGACAACATTAGCACTTAGGATGGGGAAGCATTATCACTAGCAACCAGATTTGTTCTTGGATTTGGAAATGGATCAGTCAATATCACTAAGGTTTTTGAACTCTTAAAGAATTTCTTAATTTCAACTTTATGTGGAAAATCTCTCGTCCTATGATCCTCATCACATATCTGACACTCCGCAGGGGGTTTCCTTTGCCCAGAAGGGTTTGCAGAAGATTTTTCAAGAGACGACTCATCATGCTTCTTCTTTTTCCCTTTCTTTTTCTTCTTACATCCTGGTTGCTTGGGTTTTTTTCCTTTGTCAGTCGACATGGAATTTACTTCCGAGGCGAAAAGTTCTTCATTTGCATTTTGACTTGAAACCGTACGAGCCTTCTTCAACGTAGCCTTTATGGATTTTGTGCTAGTCGTACCTATCACACCATTGCCACCATGAGAGTCTTTGTTTGATTTAGGAGGGGGGGGAATGGAAAATTATGGTCTAGGAGCATTAGGGATTTTACTGTAGAGTGTGCCAGACTGTGTATAGATCAAGTCTAGATATTGTGCATGAGCAATAACTTTCTCTTCAGTGATGTCTCCTCCCTTTGCCACATCTTCTGTAATAGAAGGTAACAATGACTTAATAAACCATTCAGCCAATAGCTTATCAGGAACATATGTTTTTACCATTCTACGACGACATCACCACTCATGAATATGATCGGATATGTGAGTGGTCGTCGTTTGTTTGAAATTGGTAAGAAGCTCTGTTCCTGTTTTGTACCTTATGGGTAACTGAAAATGGGTTAAAAAGGTTATAGGTAGGGTACTAAAGTTATCAAACGAAGGTCTAGGAAATTCGATATACCATTTTGTTGCTGGACCAGTTAACGTTCGTAGAAAAAGGCGAAGCCTGATCGAATCATCATTGAGAGTGTTTGATGAACACCACAGATGAAAGGTCATCACATTATTCGACGAGTCTTCGCCCGAATTTCCATTAAATTTAGGAATATCTGACGGAATTTTATGAGGAATTACTAGTCCCCAAGGGGCGTAAGCAATTGTATTATTTGTTAGTCAATTCAGATCTAGTAACTCTAAAGTCACCACGAAAGGAAACTATTGATTTAGGCTCAGCGAAGCATACCCAGGATAAGATGGTATTGCATGAGCAATTGGCCTTTGCATACCAGCATAATGCATTTGATGCTGGTAACTTTGGTAAGGTTGATGGGCATGATCATTATGATATGATTGATGTTGACCGTTTTGAATGTATGGCTGCCAATTGCTTGCAAATACTCGTTGCTCAGATACTTGGTAAGCTTGTTGTAATTGCGATTGTTGGTATTGTACCATCCATGGTTGTGAAGCGATGAGTTGTTGCCCAGTACTAACTTTTTGACCAAGATGGGTGGTAATTGTCCCTGTTTGAACCTGGGTCATTCCACTAGTGGGTAATTATGGTTGTGTCGTAGGGACAAGAGGTTGTTGTATTACGACCTGAGAAACCTGAGGTTGGCATAGAATAGGCAACGATTGTACTTGCGACACCGTCACAATATCCGGCGTAGTTGGGATATTTAACACAGGTAAACTTTGTTGCATCAAATATACAACTCTTGGTTGTTGAGGCAGTATCGATACCCAACCGCTAGATGTAATTCTAGCATAAACTGAATTCTGTTGTGAACTCTCATATGGATGTTCTCTTGGAGCAGACAATGAAAGGGTATATTACCCTCCATACGGCAGTAACCTAGTGCTCAAAGGAATGACTTGCCTTTGGGGACCGGATTGCCCAAATTGACACTGCGAAGGATCAATTTGTTGAGAATCAACACAAGAGATTCAAGATATTACTCTGAAGGAACAAACGGGAACATTCCATACTGTCAAAACAACCCCTGGATTGACTCCATCCAGTGGTCGAGACCTAGTTGGGACAGATGGTACGTCGGCGAACATTGTCGAAGTAGCAGCAGGAAGTTCTGTCGCTGCTGTGTTGGATGACACAGTCCTAGATGTCGATGGTTCTTCAGAAATATTTAGCCTATCCAAAATATTCCTTAGCAATTCTTCAGGAACTTCCGATGGCGAGAGACTAACTTCTGATGAAGAAGGATATAGGGTGATCCCGACTCCAAATTGCGATGGAGCATTAGATGGAGGATCCTCCACAATCTCTTTTATGGAAATCAATCCAGGTGGAAGAGGTAGACTGTCAGGTCCGTAAAATATTTTTGGTGCTGAAGAAGGGATAGGTTCTGTAGCGACTGATCTTTGGGGGGTAACACCTTCCGAATCAGCTGGAGATGGAGCCGATTCGAGAATAGAAGTGTTTACCGTCACACTAGGATCAGTTGTAATGTCCTTTTCTGGCTACAGAATTTCTTCTGTAGGGGCAGGTATACCAAAATGTTCAAAGTGACCGAAGTCTCTAAGGATGTCGGAGTACTTGCTCCAATCAAATTAGGGGACTTTGTTCTAGCCAAACAAGTTCACTTTGTCTGAAATAGTTTCGTTTCCAGAGTCAACGATGGTTGACTCATAAGCCTCTGCGCATGATGGGGTTTTGATTGACTTTCTTCCATGATTGTGGATTACTCGATCAACTCAAAATAATAGGGAAAATGATTCCGAATTAAATGAATTTTATATGCTTTGACACAACTTGTTTTTTCAATTTTTAAGAGTCGAGAAAAAACAAAAGATGACTCTAGTCACCTTCAATTTTTAATGAGCCTGAAGTGGACAAGTGCTCAGATGGACCTTTTCCTTTAAGGAGTCTGAAAAGGAACGAAAGAGACTACTCTGGAAATCTAGACAGAGGGATTACCAAACCAATCGCAAAACTGCAGAATACTTTTTACAGTACGGCAGTGAATCTTCCCGAATGCTGCATTCAACATTGTGATCGATAGGGTGGCAGACATGGCTTCCTAAGGATAAATGATATAGTCTATTGTGGTCTCCCAATATATACTTGACGATACGTGGGAGCACAAGTTCGTACTGGCACTTGTCGTCTCAAAGAGGAGGAATCACCCAACCAGCAATGAAAGCGATAGTTACCAGGCTTTACGACACCAGAATACATCTATAGCCTAGACTTCTAAATGTTGTGCGTTAGGTTCCAAAGAGTTTTTATGTTCATTGAATTTATTTTACAGTTGATATTGCTTAAGAAATTTTCCTTTCAGGTTCACCGCGTGATGTATATATATAATTCCTAAAATGCAATCTAACATAATAAACAATCGTTTAAAAATATTTTTGCAATGAAAATCCTCGCTACTAAGGAAAGAGAAATGAGATTCTTTCAACATAGAGCACAAAGAACACAGTAGATGCACTATCCTAAATCGAACCAACAAGTAGTCTAAATGCAAATGCAAATGCATGTATTTATTTTCAGCCTTCTTAATGTGTGAATGACAAGAAGAATGCTAAGTACAAATATGAATTATATTTTCAAAGCGATAGTACTAACAATTTTCTTCAAAATACGAAAGGAAGATAATGACGACACTCTGCGATTTTGAATTGAAAACTACTTTCGACACTTGAAAAACTAATAATTCAAATAAAATACAAGAGTAATAGTATAATCGACCATCCAAAACAATAGGATTCTCTTGTTTGACAGAAAACGACACTTGCGACACTTCTAAATCAAGAAATGACAGTTCAATTACATTACTTCTTTGTAATAGAGAACTAAAAATGGCACACAATACACAAAAACATTCACAGTTCTTTGCACAATGGAGGCGGAATGATGGAAAGGAAGGGGGTTTCCACAGAGATTTACTGATCACAAATAGCAAAACTCCTGAATAGAGCTGAAGGGAGTGAACAAAAAACCAAAATCTGGAAGCAGAAGAGGTCTTGTTTCATCAACGCACTTGTAACACAAGGAAAGTGCGATGTAGCACACCTACTGCGCACGGGAGGTGCGATGCATCCAGATTTCCAAGAAGAGAAGGTGCGATGGTCTAGGGATGAGACTTCAACTTGGTTCTTGGTCACAGATTGCAGCTCAGTTCAGGGATTTAGGCCGAGCAAGTGATGTTCAGTAAATATAAATCACAGGGGTTGATCTAATGAGGTTACTAAAGCCACCACCAGGGAAATTAGAATGTTTGCAAATCGATTGTTCAGTTTATAAACAAAACCTGGAGATAGACTGAAGCCACATTGATCTACTTTGCACTTGCATAGCAAATGCAGTTCAAAGTCTAGCTGGCTTGACTTCAGGCTCCGTCTATAAGTTTATAAAACAAACAAATATACACAAGAAAACAATCTATTCACTCCCCAACGGAGTCGCCATTTTGTCATCGGGAAATCTTGTGTCCACTCGGAGCTACTAGTCCCAATAAGACTGGTAGCTATCTTAGAAACAAACAAACTAAAACTACTTTCACTTTCCTTTATGAGAAGTAGACAAGAGGGGAACAAAGGACACCAACCTCAGTCTTGTGCTTGGTTCCTTGCTCGGTTCCTCTCCCTTCTGACAGATCCTTGCTGCTCCTCCTTCGTCTACCCAGCTTCAAAAAGGAGCTTTGGAATCAAAGCAGCATAATACTATCGAAGAACAGAGATCTAAAATCATAAACAATATAGGACCAGATATATATATTGACCACACAAATGCATATATCATCAAACATACAAGAATGTGGAGGAAAACGTGAATAGATTTATTAATATCAAGAATAGCAAAGAGGATTACAACCAATTATTCTGACCCAATGTCATCCTCCCAGCATGAAAGTCCTGCTTCACCTCATGAAAAGCTTATATCACCCAACACTATGATATTGCACCAGGAAACCAACAACACTTCCTTACAAGATACAAGATTCCAGCCTCTGGATCTCTGTGATGAGGGATCCATATATAGATTATTGCAGGCGGGTGAGTTAGATTCTGGGATTTTCATTAGTGTCCTCTCTCTGATAGTTCTTGGTTCCACTTGGAGATTGATGATATCTTACTCATCCATAGGCAAACTCGAAGAGGCAAGTGTCACAGGAGAAGTTTCTGGAAGATTCCATGATCATCCACCTTGCAAACTGTCTCTGCCATTTGTCTACTCTTGCCCATTGCACCCTACAGAAGGGATTTTCAGTATGAATCGCACTTTTTGCATGTGGTAGGTGAGATGCATCGCACCCTTAGCATTGAGTAGTCTGTATGGTCCAGTTTTGACCAGTTCTGAGCAGTTTTCCATGGAGAACTTCTGGGATATGATGTAATCAGCTGACCTTGTTCCTTTAGGGTGTGAAACAACACTTTCAGGGACTTAGAAGCCCTTGGTTTATGGACATATATGATTGGGGTTGCAGTGCCCAAATATGTCTATAATAGCCCACTTGTCAGACTGTTAGCCATCCATCTAAAGATGAACATAGCATTTCATTTCAATATGTAAGATTGTTTCCATTGTGTGGAATTTCTTTACATGATTTACATGCAAATAGTCTTTTACATTCTAGCACTAGAGTTGCTTTGGTGTTAATTACCTTTCCGATTGTTTTTTGTCTGATTCTGCAAAGCATTTCCTTTAAGAAGTAGGATTAGAGATAAGAAGATTTCATACCATTTCTGGCATTGACTATCCTTCATCTCTAAGTTTATGAAACCATCGGTTGACAATTAGGTGTTGAGGAGTTTGCTCAAGCACAATTCCTGCACCCAACAAATTTCCATATTGAAAATCAACAACATGGGATTGAGAAGAGGCTATGGATCCTTTGACAACCTATGGGGGTCTGGTAGATTCCAGAACTAGTGGGTGGAGTGAAGGAGGTATGGGAAATGGAAGTTTGGCTCAACCTGGCTAGTTCAATTAATGGGGGGCATTCAAACCCCAAGGGGAAGGAAAGAGATATTGTGGAATAGTAATGTGGGGAAGCTTGACTAGTAGGTCTTAGCATGGCATTCAAGTAATCCTGAGTGGTAGTAGGATATCATTAGGGAGGAGAGGGCTTTGAACCATAGTGTGACCAAGGTAAGAATTCCCTAGAGGAAATGTGGGCATGAATGGGCCGAGACCCGAAAGTATGTCTGTGGGGAGAAATACTGCACAAGAAACTAAATCCATTCTTAGTAATCCTGAGTCAAGATGGACTACAGGGGCATGCCAGAACTCGTAATGTTAAGAGGGAGGTTTCGGGGTTATCTCAAGTCTAGTGGGTCTGCCCTTGTGGTGGAAATGAAGCCAACATCTTGCATTTCTAACCTTGGTCACCCCAAACCTTGTCTGCCAACTCCCAGGAGTGGATTTGGACCACAATGTGGATCCCATTTTGATGGCTCCAAGGTGAGATTTGAGCAGAGGAGAGAATTGATACCCTTACTATTATGTGAAGGAAGGACCAAGGAAATATGGTAAGCGAATTGGGGGAAACTGTGTTGCCCAGATAAAATTCATAGTTGGTATTATGTAAAGAAGAATTACAAGGAAAGGCAGCAGGTCATGAATGAAATTCGAATTGGTTTTAATGTTTGCACTTATGTTAACATTATAAGTTCATTTAACTCCTCTACCATTCATACTTTGATGCTCCATCATCAGGAGCAAGTAAGAACGCAGGAGGGGTGGGGACTGAGATAATTACAACAGAAAAATATGGTGAAGGCAGAAGTGAGGAAGGGAAGAAAAGGAGGCTAGCGGGCAGGTAAATAGGTAGAAAAGAAAAAAAAGGATCCAGTGGCTTCAGCGAGAAAAACCCAGCGAAAAAGAGGAAGGAAAACGAAGGAGGAAAACATGCAAAACTTAATGCATGCAAAACTTAATGCATGCATACCATGCAAGAGCGCCAACATAGGTAAAATCTGTAATAGCAACTTGGGAGGTAGAGTTAAATGCCAAGGTGTTAAATGAAGAACTTCCAATGGAGGACTAGGAGACATTTCTCAATGACCTGGGGCATACCAGAGGCCATAAAAAATTATTCAGACATACCATCCAACAGTACTGGGTCATGAAGAACCTGCTGGCCAGGGCCATGACAACATACAATGATAGAGAAGAACTAGTGTAAGCTTGTTAGGGGGAACCAAGTCTAAAGGAAATCCAGGCAGTGTAGGTACAACAATATCATCAGAACCTTCATTTTGGGTGAATTGAAAAATAAATCCAAACCTTGCTGCAGAACTAAGTGCTCGAGTCAAGTGCCAAGGACATGACACCTATTGAGTCATTGGAATGCAGAGTAGCATAAAGTAATTTTTTTTTTTGTAACGAATAACATTTAATTTTCAAGTCAAAGGATTAAGCATATGGTAGATACAATAGCAAACATAGCATGGATGATAATGATCATACTGTTTAAATTTTGGACAACTTATGATATTGATTGGTGGCCAACAGACTTGGTTTCCCTCAGGCAAGTTAAGGCCACCAGAGACAAATTTGTTACCTTCTTATAGATAATTAATAGAAAAAGGAAGTACTACCAAGCTTACAACAACAAAAGAAATTATATATATTATATTAATCAAATATTATTAAATAAAAAACTTAACGATGTACTTATTTATATCAATTATTAACATCATAGATATAAATATGTAAGGTGATTATACATGAGTAGTTTAAAGTATAAATTTAACTAAGGACTTGAATTTGTTTGACTCATGGCACCACATTACAGCTAGGGACACCACTACTTCTTAGTATTCCATAGGCCAAAAATTGATTTGTTTGAGGATATCCAATACTCAAATTTTTAAAGTAAATTCAAATGAAATTATTGTGCAAGGGGGTGAATTTTGCAAAATCATAGCACAAGAAATTATGGGTAGCTTTTTCACATGGGCCTTGGTTAAAAAAACTCATTGTAGCTTACAAAAATCATTTATGCTCCCCAGTTTGGTTTTTATACCTATAGACCAAATTCACCATATCTCCCTAAACGATTCTAGGAAGCGAGTTATATTTGGTCATAAAATTCAAACTAAGACTTAGATAGGTGAACTGTTGATTCTGTTGGACTATTGGCACTAGGTTACAACTATGGGCATACCCCTCCTTGTACTCCACAAATTAAATATTGATTTATTTGAGGTTTTTGGAGCTATGGTTTTGTTTAGTATAGGTTAATGACAATTTTGCACAAGGTGGTGGATTTTGCAAAATCCTAGCTTGAGAGATTATGGGTAGCATGGTCACATGATCGTTAGAAAAACACAAATTTTCATTCTTAAGAAAACATTTTTTGATGCTCGGTTTGGCTTTTATACCCCTAGAACAAATTCACAATGAGTCTCTGAATGGTTTTGGGAAGCGAGTTGCAACTGGCGAAAAACGTCAAACTAGGACTCGGATGGCTGAATCCTCATCATTGGACTCTTAATACTAGGTTATAGCTATGAGTGCCCCCCATTTTAGGACTCCATAGGCTAGAAATTGATTTATTTGAGGATATTTAGAGTTAGGATTTTGTTTAGTAACGACCAGTGCAAAGTTTGCACATGGGGGTGGATTTTTCTAAGTCATAGCTCAAGAGATTATGGCTAGTGTGGACACATGCACCTTCGCTAAATAATATTTTTGGAGATTATAAACGTTGTTGTCCTTTGAGATAACCTAAGGCCAATTGTTTATGCCAAAGTATCTATATTTTTTATTGTTTTTAATGATTGGATGACCAGTGAACTTTTAATAAATAGGTGCTTTAAACTTAGATAGATTCTTAATAAAATAAAAGGTTGTTCTTTACATGCACATGGTTATTTTGATTTTAGTGAGATGGATAAGTAGAATATGGAGAAGTATAAGTGATTTAATATTCAAACTAAGTATTTAACCATTGATAAGAAGAAATTAAGAAAACATTGTTTTCTTAATGAATAAAATATAAACAGATTATCATAGAGATCTAGTGCAATTTATTCTCAAAGAGGAATTTACAATAATAGATAGTTCTGTAAATTTATCTCTTATTTAAATTACAACTTCACAGAGGATCCAAAATGAAACTAAAATTCAATTAAATTTTAAATCGGATAACTGCAAAAGACATGATTTATATGAAGAATACATAATGAATAAACAAAATGAAATACAACTCACTGAGAGACAGACCATATGAGGCAAATCCAGAATATTTTATTATCTGAAAAATGCTCCAGCTTAGTACAAATCTGCTTGATAACTTGTTCAAGGGTTCAACCTTTAATACTATGAAAGAATGAAGTATTTAAACAAAATTATAAAAATATTACAATTAATTCCTGAGTGACACGACATTCTATTATTAACTTAGAACTAACAGAAAATAAGTAATACGATCAAAAGGAATGAATTTGAACATCTAGCCCTGCTTTGAAGGAGAACAATTGCTGAGTGGCTACTATTTTGGTGTTGCGCTAGTGAAGCTAACCTATCTTTTAGTCCTGGAATTTAAACAACTTATCCCATCATTCTTCATCTGGAATAAAAATCTTTGTTACCTTGAGGTAGATCTCATCTACCTCAGTATACCGAGCAAAAGTGGGTTTTACTGTAAAACTGTATTCTATCTCATGTTGGATAAAACTTATGTTGTTGATAGCTTCGTAAAAAGCTATGCCTTTCATAGAATCTTTGATGTTGGAAGACTTAGATGAATCCTTCGCAATGTCCTAAAGCTTCTTCATGTAGTCTTCTCTGGCCGTTAATTTGTCATTGATTACAAATAAGGAAGGCAGAACTTTCTTGTTCAATGCATCAATTAAAGTGAAAAGCCTATTAACTGCTACCTCCAGAGTGTGACACTTCTTTGTCAGTTGTACAACTAAATTCTTCTTTGTTAGAAATTTCTTTACCTCTAGAATATTTTATGTTCTATCTTCCACTCCTAGATCTTCCAGCTCATATCTGTTTTTGGAATTGAGGAACTATATGACGTTGTTGGTTGTGGCAAACATTTCTTCTAACTGAGCATTGATAGTAGAAATAGTTTTCTTAGCTTTCTCCATCAATTATTTCTACTAAAAAATAATCTGGATACATGGCCAGATTTCATCTATTTCTTCAATGATATTATTCCAGATGATTTCTTTAACATGAACCAGTATATAGCCAATAGAAGACTTAGCTGCTAAATTCTTCCATGCTTCTATTTGATTTTGAGCTCTCTATAGCTCTATCGCATGAAAAGTCTCGGTCTTCTTTTGATGATCCTATAGAAGTTTCACTTGATCCTGCCACTTTTTAATCTCTTCAGTCTGGAGGGACATGTTTTGTATCGCATTTGCCAACTGATCTGCAACATCCCTTGTACTTGTTGTAGAATCTATGGCTGTAGGCATAGTTGTGATAGGGAGTGCTTGTAAAGGGACAATAGCCATTTTGGGAGCTTTCTCCTTCTCTTTAATCAATTTTTCCATCTCTGTTTCCATTTGCTTCAGTTTTGCACTTTGCTCCATGATGAGCTTCATCATATCTGCCTTTTTTGTCTTTGTCTCTTTAATATCCTTAGCTAGAGGATCTTCTGTAGATGGAAATTTTAATTGCTTCATTGATGCTGCTATGTCTAAATTCTTTTTCTTTATAATCTCTTCTGCATCATTGATATTTGAAGGATCATAAGCCACTTTGATGACAAAGTCCTTTAGAGTTTTAATCCTAGTGTCATTCACAAGTGCAGAGACCTTCTCCATCTCCAGTTGTGATTGGACATTTGCTAATGTAACCTGCAGTTTAGACAAACTCATAGCAGTGTTAGTGATAGTTGAAAATATCATTTCCCGAGTCTGATTATGCATCTCCATTTGCTCAATGGGATGTATATTTTTTAAATCAAACTCAAACGTTGTCTTCTTGTAGTTTGATGTCGCCTTGGACTGGGGAACCTATGCCTGAAGGAATGCCATTTGCATTTTCCATTTCTCTAAATCAAAGGCTAACAACAACCTGCTTTGAGCACTAGAAGTTTGCTTCCAGAACTGGTTGTGGGTGTTAATATTCAAGGCCTCATTCCTGACTTTTATCTCCTTAAAAATGTCCATTATACTTTTCTATGTCTACCCTAAAGTAGATGTGTCGGTCTGTATAATTTTATGCTTCTCTTGTGAAGTTGTGGAGGTAGTGGGAGACTGTGAGCTCTGATCACCCACTAATGAGGAAACAAGTGGCTCACTAGTGGTGATAATGGTCTCATGCTTTGAGTCCTTGCTGAGGCTCAGTTTAGAACTAAGGTTGGCCTGCTTCATATACATAATTTTGAATCGCTCACTGAAAATTTTAGTCCCTGAAGGGGACTCTTCTTTTGCTCCTCTTAGTTGTTTTCGCCTGCATGGTAGGAATATGTACTATAGAGGATGAAACCAGCTTCTCTTCTACCTCTTGTAGGGTATTCTCAACCCATTCTAGATGATTTTTGTACTTCTCTATCTATGATCTGGTAGTGTGAAAATATGTTGGAAGAATCGCCGCACCTCTATGGAATCCGTAATTTCCACCTTGGGGATCCTAGTTACTGGTTTGGAACGTTTACCAACACCTATGGGTTTTGGTGTAACAAAAAACCTCTACATGGCATTAGAGCTATTTGAGGGCTGCATCTGTTGGTGATCTAAATCTGAAGCCGTTAGAATTGCATCTGACTGCCGTTTCCTGGATCTATTGTTTTTGACAGCTTTCGGGTGGAGAGGACTTCTCTATTGTGTTAGGAGCATTTGTTCCAGTGAGGAATCCCTTTCATTTCATGTGAAAAGCTTTCCGGTAGCCCTAGCTACGTCATTTTTAAGATCTGGAGGTATACAATGTTTATTTACAGTTTTTAGTTATTTTCTCTCTGTTTATTTCGGTTTATTTAGCTCTTTTTTTTTTTAATTACCGGATCTATACTTTTCATTTCTATGTATGCTCTTTGCCCCATGACTCTATGCAATCTCGTCAAATCAGAAACAAAAAGGAAGGATTTTTCTCATGCGTATGCTCTTTTCTGCCGCGCCTTAGTGTGATCTAGGAAAATCAAAAGCATTGAGGAAAATATTTAGTTTTCGGCTAAACCTAACTTCAAGCCGAAAGGTTTGCTTTTTTTTTGTATGTCTATGTTGGGTTTTGTGTTTTTTTTTTTTGTAGGAAAAAAAAAGCTTTCTCAAGTAAGCACACACCCCAAAGCTTCAGTGACTAAAAAAAAACAAACAAACAAACAAACACACAAACCCCCCTTCCTCTTTTCCAAAAACTGCTAACCTTTTAATCTAACTCACTTGGTCCAAAGCTACTTTATGAGAGTAGAGTTCCTGAGTTCAAGTCTTTCTCTTTGTTGAGCTAATTAGATTAAGTTTGGAAAGGGGGCAGATTTTTTTTTTTAAATATAACATTATCATTCATTTCCGCACATTCCCACACTTTGTCAGCATCTTCAACAACGTTTCTTCAAAAAGCCATAACTTCTTCATTCGGAAGCTGTTTTCAGAGCAATTTTTTTTAATCAGCCTAATTTTTCAAGATCTTTCCATTGGAACACTTAGTTTTAGCATATATAGCTTCAATTTTTGTTAAAATGGAAACATCATGCCAAGTTATTCTTGACAGCACCAACTACTTCCAATGGTGGTCCTACAATGTGGATTTACTTAGAAGTAAAGGTCTTTACAAAATAACCTCAGGCCAAGAAACCAAACCAAAGGATGAAGATAAGGTAGCCAAATGGGAAAATAGGCAATATCAAGCACGTGGGTTGATAGGGATGTCTATTTCTCCATACCTTAGATTCCATATAGCAGAACTTGATACTCATAATGAAGCAATCAAACAAATCACCAAAGTTTTTGGAGTTAAAAATGAACTTAGAGCCCATCAACTCGAAAATGAGTTTCTTACGTTGGACCCCAATAATTTTTCTTGCATTGAAGATTTTTTGTCCAAGTTCAAGTCCCTTAAACTTCTCTTGGAAGGTGTTAAGGTTAGGAAAGAAGATAGTAACCTTATCTATTCCATTCTTACTAAGTTGGGACCAGCCTACTCTGTGTTTGTTTCCATCTTCGATTCTACAAGAGAAACCTTCATTTCTCAAGGACAAGACTACAAGTCCCCTTCCTTTGATGCCTTTTGTGATTCTTTAATAAGAGAACAAGAAAAAATCTTACATCTTGGTCTTCTTAATCTTGGAAACTCTTCTAAGAAAGCCTTAGCCGCTCAGCAGCAACCAAATTCAAAGAATCCTAAGAAGTTGTATCCTAAAAATAATGGTCCTAAACCAAACAAGGGTACTAAGAAATTCGAGTCTCAAAATAAAAAATCATTTCAAGAAAATGATAAGGCAAATAAAAACTAAGGGAAGAAGACCGATAGACATTGCCACTTTTGTAATCGAGATGGCCACTTAGAATCCAAATGCTTTAATAAGATGGAAGCCTTGGAAGCAGCAATGAAGAAGCATAACATCCATTTGGAGCACTCTTCAACTTCAACTTCATCTTTAGGAATAACACTTTCTGCATGTGGCTGTCAAGCATCTCGGTCTGGCTATGCACTAAATGTATCTTCTTCTTCTCATTCTCATGATTAGCTCATTGATTCTGGAGCTTCTTATCACATGGCCAAAAACAAAGCCATGTTTTCTTCTTTAAATGATTGTAACACCAAAAATATATATGTTGGTGATGATAGATCTCTTAGTGTTGTAGGGATTGGAACTGTTCATATATACAATGGTCAATTCAATGATGTATTATGTGTTCTAACCTTATCCTGCAACCTTCTATCTATATATCATATAACTCATTCAGGTGAAGGTAAAATCGTTGAATTTTCACCTCATGATGTTGTAATTAAGGACCTAAGAGATGCTAGACATATTTTAGCCACTGGCATTGCTGATGATTCTACAAGGTCGTATAAGTTTAACAACTTTGGGTCATCAAATCTTCCCTCGGTATTTTTTGCTCATAATGATGAAGTGAGAAAACTTTGGCATGAACGATTTGGTCATTTAAACTATTGCTCCCTTCAGAATCTATGTAAAGAAAATATGGTGATAGGTATTCTAGTGGTATCTTGTAGAGATGGTATTTGTTCCAGATGTGTACTCGGAAAACATCATCGGGATAGTTTAAAAAATGTGCCTCTTGGCACACCTCAGCCCCTTTACAGCTTGTGCATAGTGATTTATGTAGTCCACTTCCAGTTGTTTCATTCTCTAGCTACAAGTATTTCTTAACTTTCATTGGTGATTTCTCTAGATGCACTTGGGTATACTTCTTAAACCTCAAGATTCAAGGATTTAACATGTTCTTGGCCTTTAATGCCTTTGTTGAAAAACAATATGGACATCAAATTCTTAAGTTAAGATCTGATAATGGTGGAGAATATGTTAACAACAAATTTATGAACTTTTGCACTGAGAATGGAATTCAAATGCAACATATTGTTCCATATACTCCACAACAAAATGGTGTAGATGAAAGGAAGAATCACACCTTAAAGGAAATGGCTAATTGTATGCTTCAATCTAAAGAACTTAGTCTTAACTATTGGGCAGAAGAAATTAACTGTACAAATTACATACTAAATCGCACTCCTACTAAGGCTTTAAAGAATATCACTCCAGAAGAAGCATGGAGCTCTATGAAACCAGATGTGAGTCACTTTCGTGTTTTTGGAAGTGAAGCATGGGCCCATATTCCAGATGAGAAACATAAAGCTTTAGAACCTAAGAGTGAAAAATGTATCTTTGTTGGATATTTTGAAGATGTCAAAGGATATAGACTTATTCCACTTAAGTCCAAAAATGTTATCATTAGAAGAGATGTAAAGTTTGTTGAAAATATATCGGCCTACGAGCCTAGTTTGGTAGATGTGCCACCTGTCTCTATCTCTTCTACTTTTGAAAATATTTCTTCTTCAGATGATGAAAGCAAGGATGACAATCCTCTCTCGCCTTCTCAGGATCCTCCTTCAGCTCCTCAGCTTCCAAAATGGGTCCGTGCTACTCGGGATGCAGCAGGTGATCTTGTCAGTGATCCTACAGATTAGCGACATACATGTTCTCAGTTCGATAGAGCCTCTTCTTTACTGGCTTAAGCTTCAGTGAATTATGATCCTGACACCTTTGCAGAAGCTTCAGGCCATTCAAATTGGGATATAGCTACGAATGAAGAATATCGTTCATTATTGGCAAATGATACATGAGATCTTGTTCCTCTACCAAAGGGACGAAAACTTGTTAGATGCAAATGGGTTTACAAAACCAAGTATGGACTAGATGGGAAAGTTGATAAACATAAAGCTCGTCTTGTGGCTAAGGGTTTTTCACAAGTTGAAGGCACTGACTATACTGAAACCTTCTCCCCTTTTGCCAAAATGAACTCTATCCGCCTTGTTCTTTCCCTTGCCGCCTCTTTCAAATGGGAAGTCCATCAGATGGATATTAAATCTGCCTTCTTGCATGGGGACTTGCATGAAGAAATATACATGGAACAACCGATTTGGTTTATACAACAAATAGACTCCAGCCTTGTATGTCGTCTTAAGAAATCCCTTTATGGTCTCAAGCAAGCTCCTCCGGCTTGGTATGCCAAAATGGATAGTTTTCTTTTAGAATCTAGCTTTTCTAGCTGTCATTCTGACAATACTGTCTACACCAAGAAAGAGGGCAAGTCTCTTATCATTCTTGTTCTTTATGTTGATGATCTTATCCTCAATGGTAGTGATCCCAACCTTATTAACCATGTGAAGTCCAGCCTTAAAAGAAGTTTGAAATGACAGACTTAGGACATTTACATTATTTTCTCGGTCTTCAAGTCTTGCAATCCAAGGAAGGTATTTTCCTCTCCCAATCCAAGTATGCCTGTGATCTTCTATGCTTTTTTCACATGGAGGATTGTAAGCCAGCTCCTTCTCCCTTTCAGTCTGGAGTCAAAATTTCAGTCACTTGTACTTCCCCTGAAGTTGATGCTACCTTATACCGTCAACTTGTAGGAAAACTTTTGTATTTAACCCATACTCGTCCTGATCTTTCCTTTGCTGCTGGCCTTGTTGCTCGGTTTATGCAAACCCCACATGAAAGTCATTGGAAAGTAGCTAAACAAATATTTCATTATGTTCACGGTACAGTTTAGTTTGGCATTCATTATAGTGCTGAAGCATCTCCTCTATTGGTTGGTTTCACTGATTCCGATTGGGATGGTGACCCTGATGATTGGAAGTATACTGTTGGTTATGTGTTCACTCTTGGTTCAGGACCTATTACATGGACTTGCAAGAAACAAGTTGCCATTTCTCTTTCTTCAGTAGAAGCAGAGTAACGTGGTGCCGTAGAGGCTAGTAAGGAAGCCTTGTGGCTTCGTCAGATCCTATCAGAGTTTGGTTTTCAGCAGTAGCATCCGACTACACTTTGTTGTGATAATCAAAGTGCCATTCAGCTTTGCAAAGATCCAGCTCAACATCAGCGCAGCAAACACATTGAACTACACATGCACTTCATCAGAAAGCTCATTCATGACCATGTTCTTGAAGTGCAATATTGTTCAACAGATGATTAAGTTGCAGACATCTTCACAAAGGCTCTCACAGAGGCGAAGTTCACTAAACTTCGATTTATGGTTGGAGTTCAGGAAGTTGTCACTAAGGGGGGATAGGCTCTAGTGCCTCCTTCCTTCTCCTATTGTGTCATATT
Organism: Pinus taeda; assembly: GCA_000404065.3. Taxonomy (NCBI): domain Eukaryota; kingdom Viridiplantae; phylum Streptophyta; class Pinopsida; order Pinales; family Pinaceae; genus Pinus; species Pinus taeda. Next base: position 151,140 of record APFE030219530.1, read on the forward strand.
TGTAAATCCTTCAATCCTATCCCAAGTTGTTCTTAAGGGGGGATGTTAGGATCTTCCGACACATAGGAATAGTTAAGTTCAACTTGGTCTAGTATAGAGTTAGGTATAGAGTTAGGTAAAGTGTGTTTCTTTACCGTTGTACATTTTGTAACTTACAATCCGACAGTCACGATATGTAGTGATCTGACGGTTCATTCTCTCCTTGGTATTACCGACACTTGATCCATGGCTTGACACCTGATTGGTCCATGAATTCTATTTAAAGCGCATGGAGGGTCATTTGTAGGTTAACCGTGCATGAGAGAAGCTTATGTAAATTTTCATTCTTTTATTAATAAATTGCCTGTAGTAGCCACGTTGGCGCAGGCGTGGACTGTTTCCCCCTCTGAGGGTTTTAACCACGTCAAAATACTGGTGTATTGATCTGTGATCTGTTTGTGAGCGGTGTCCTTCTGGTGTTCTGTCTGAGGAACTTACCCTGTAAATTCCTACAGTATTCTAACAATGCAATTTCTCTGTAGCATTGCTGAAGTATATTATCATCACCTGCATTCATACATAAGCTTTCAGTTTGCATAAAATCACTAAGTTCAACAGTTTCAACTGTTTCTTCACTTATCTGTGCTACAGACTGATTCACTTTTTCAGCATCCATAAGAATTTCCTCTTGTGCTGTAAGAGTTTCACAAGATGACACATCCTCCTCAACACCTGTAATCACATCACAATTTTCAGCTATACAAACACAAGAGTTCACATTATCCAGCTGATCTGGATCTACCCAATAACTCAAGAAATCATCAATAATCTCCTTCTCCTCTGCACCTGCAAACATACACAACTCATCAGTTTTAAAACTACAAAACTTTTTAGTCCTGACTTCTTCCTTCAACACTTCAGATCTGCATGTAGAATCTTCAAATTTCATCTTTGGCACAAGAACTCTAAGTCCCTTTTTCAACAAAGCAATCAGAATTTGCTTCAACCTCCTCTGCAATTGTCACCAAATTACTCTCTTTCTCTTCAGTGGAAAGAGCCATTTTCCTTTCTCATTTGTCTGCTCTTGTAGCCATTCTTCTAGTACCTCCAACTGTACCTTTATTTCTGCAATCTTTCTTTCTCGAACCTCTGCAGTCATCTCATCTCTGTGGCATTTCTCTGAACATTTTCCTCCTCTAGAAAAACTCCTTCTGCCTCTGGCAGACTGCTTCCTCATGAGTTTCTCACTCACCATGAGTTGCACTAGCCTCTGCAACAGCAATCTCTCTTGCTGCAACTTACCTCACCAATCCTTCCCTCCGGATCTGGTCTTTTGGTAAGTACTTGGTTCACTGCCTCTGGAACCTCTTGAGCACTCCTCTGCTCTCTTCAGGCTATCTCTTCAACTCACCTTCTTTTTCAGGACACTGCACTTGTCCTCCTTATCCAGCCTTCAGCTGAATACCAGGTTCACTGCCAACTCTTCTCTGCAACCATGCAACCGTAAACTTCAATCATAAATTCCAACTCAAAAAAAAATCATCTCACCTTTAAGATCCTGCATGATCTTGTCTTCTTTCCACTTCTGCAATCTTCTTTACTGCATTTGTGTATGCTTGCATATTAATTTTAAAATCATTCATCATTCAGATAAAAAACAAATATCTTCAGCTGAGCATTCTAGCTCTGATACCACTTGATGCAGGGTAACCCACATAACCCAGGATCTTCAATCCATGCATATAAGAATGCATCTTAGCTTTTCCCAATTCAAATGTTGTCATATGAATCACGACCAGAGCCAACCATTTTCATACAAAAGTTTCTTCTTAAATTGAAACTTATCAAACCACAATTTCAAACCAGATTTTAATGATTTGAGCCTGACAACATAACTTACCTTTGTGTGCGCCCTTTCCTTTTTACATGATGCTGGACAAATTCTATATACATATGAAATTCTTCATTCGTTGACTTGATTGCCACTATCTATTAATACGCCAGTTCCTTTTTGTCCTTCGTTGAATATCAATGAAATTACTGAAATATCATTTGACTCGTAATTAGGAACGTCTCCAGCGCACGGTACAAGCTGAAGTCTGGTATAAATCTCATCGTAAACAAATAACAGAACTCTGTCTACTGCAAACAGCGATGAAACAACTAATGAAAAAAAACTACGCCGCGCTCCTCCGATTCCAGCGTATTCTATACACGCACCCAATCAGTGCCAAATCGATACCAAACCTCCAGACGCTGCCATCATTCCGGGACAGTGATGCAAATGACGCTCGTGTATTGGAATTCTGCCTTTAAAGTGGCACAAACACAGTTAATTATTGCACAGAATATCCTTCTACTGAGATTAAAATTGCACAGTCGTTAAGTCCGCCCATTTAACCAGCGCATCGTTCACTAACAAACGAGCATCTGATATGTAATCGATGGCGCTGTAATTCGATTTTAAAAGACTCGTATCTTTGCAGAGAAGGGAATCCGGCCTCACACCAATCGCTATTCCTTTGAGGAATGTCACAATCCTTCTGCGCAATAGAGTATTACTCTGGCTGTGTCTTAGCTGCCTTATTTATATATCTCTGCTAATGATATACTCAGATAGCGCAGATAGAGGTTATGATAGATACATAGCAACACGCAGTTTGGCTGTTTGTGCTATCATTGCTGAGTATATCTGGCTATGAGATTAGGATCACAATCTCGGCTTTTCCCATAAACCTCTCGACCGTGCCTATAGTTTGCACTCCCACAGATTTTAATAAACTCAGAAAGTTATCAGGCAGCGAGGGTTATAGATTGAAAAAGGTTACTGGTTAGATGAAATGCGCAGTGCTTCAAACTTAGACATGGATATAATAAGGAACTGCCGAATAATATACCTAAAGAGAAAAACACAGTTTAACAGTATATCAATCATTCATGAAAACACTGAGAGGGAAAATGTAATCATAATACTTTTGGCATCGCCCTCTCTCTCTCTCTCTGATGAGAGCTTAAGTTGCCTCCTTCTTTATATTAAATAATGGATACATACATAAGGAATAAGGAATAGGTTTCAGACCTTATCTCCTAGGAAAAGCAGGCTTTTCCCTTTTTACCTAATGATTTAAAGCTTCAAGCTTTATTCCCAGCTTTTATCCTAATTTTCTCTCATCTCCTTTTATTTAGAAAATAATATTTACATAAACTTTACTTCCTATTTTGTTAAAATAACAAAATACTAAAATTTATCACACCCCCTTCTTTATTCCATATTTACAAATGAGGAAGGTCTTGATGCTCCCGCATCATACCTGATGCAAGGCTGGCCTGCACAACCTATCACCAGATGCAAGCCAAGCCTGCAATACTCAGAATCTCCAATATGGCAATTACAAGTTCGGATATAACTCCGTGCTATAACTCCATATATTCTACACCCAACATTCTTCCTCTGCACAGATACAATGAAGACACTAATATACATTGAACTCCTAAACAACATGCAATGACTTACCGGTTGTTTCCCATAGATTTTGCATCAATACTGTCCACCATTCCCTATGCTGCCAGGTTGCACCAATTTAATCTTTTCACGCTTCCTTCGCTGGATTGCCTAAACTTGGGTTTCATATTGTAAGAGGACGCTTTTCAACAGCGTCCATCCCCTTAGAAATTCCATTTGAATCAGCGTTCCCTTAGCTGAGAGTGGAATGATTACTCAGTGCGCGGTCCTCTGTTCTCAAACAAGGCGAGGCTTCTGTTATAGATCAATCTTAACATTGTCTGCACGCGCAGGTCCTCTGCCTTCAAACCAAGGTGTGAAACAATTTATGAAAACAACTGATGACAACTTCCCCTTGTACGCTACCTCGTTCAAGCACGCTTGTAATATATATAAGTTGTGGAAAATCAGCTGAAACTCGGATTTCAACAAGCACAATGGAATTCCACGCATATCATCAATGAATGTTCGCTTCAATCGATCGACTTTAATGGAACCCGCGCGCTCCAGCATCCTTCTTCCTGTAGTTAAACTCACCAAACCCTATGTAGAAGACTATATCTTGTTACTTCACGCATTTGCCAAAGACTGTTTCTGCAATTGGACTACGACATCTATCATAATAGGGTAAACATATTCAACTGTCTTTTGAACCCATTCACGTTTCAATATATATATACTCCTTTACCATTCAACACAACAGAACTCTCAACGCACTAACGAATAGCAATTTCTGCTATCGACCCGTCAGGGTTACGCAAGCTTGACATAATAGAGTTTTGCGTACAGGACTTCACTCCAAAACTGCAGACTTAAAATGTATTAAAATGTTGGCGCTCACCTCTTTTCATTTTCTATTAATCAAATTCAGATCGATATAGCACAACCAATCATAAGCTCATGCACAGAAAACAATTGTTATATTAATATAAATCCTTTTAGCTTGGACACATAAATCGATCTCACAATTTCTTTTATTGCAGGTTTCCTTTGGTCAATCTTCCCAATGATCGATACCTCAATCACATATATACAGTTAACCAGAAGTAAATATAACTTCCACAATCAATCAATGTATATAAACTGAAACAAAACAATGACTTACAACTTTTTCTGGCTAGATATTTCAATTCCGTGGCCTTTACAATTGCTGAAGGCTTACAGCCTTGCTGTTTAAGCTTACTCTCAATCAGACACTCTCTCACACTCTCTGATCTTCAATGTCTTTGAGGATTCCTAATTTATAAAACTAAGCATGATCTAGAATCACTCAACTAAAGCTCTAAGAGTCTACACGCAATGCATACATATGGTAAAAAGCATCTTGAGGCTTTTTCCCATCTTTTTCCCCATTCTAAAATAGAAAATCTTTTCTTATCCCATAATGATCCACATTCACTGCTTTATGCCTAAAAACACTCCCTATTTTATTAAAAATAACAAAATATTTAAAATTATCACACCCCCCTTTTTATTCCATATTTACAAATGAAGAGGGTCTTGATGCTCCTCCATCATATACCCAACCTTAAAATTAATCATGATCCCCTGATCATGTGTTCGGATCTGTGTATGCCTGGATCCCACACTTTTTTCTTCAAGTCATCATGTGCTATTGTTCGTTGTCTTCCTCCAGGTTTCCACACTTTATGTTGCATCGCTCCACTGGCTGCACTCTTGCAATCTTCTGTTGTCTTCCTTTCGCTGCTTCTCCTTTGTTTTGCCGCTGCTGGTCTCTTCCAGGACTCCTTCATAATCATCCATCTCATCATTTCAATTTCTTTGTCTATCAGATTTTCTCCAGCTTCTTCAGTAAGACCTGTACTCACAAAACAATTGTTAGAATAAAAAACATAAGGCATGAGTGCCCCCATAGATTTTGTTGTTGCTAATGTTATCTCGGCTGTCACCATAAATGTTGCCCCACATGTTGTTCTAGCTGTCACTATGGATGTTGCTACCTCCCAATCTTCCTGTCCCTCTGCAACATTTCTTTGCTTGTTACCTGTAATTCCATCTGCAACTTTTCCCTCTTGTTCACTGCACTGGCCTCTTTCTTCTGCAATCTCCCTGTCATACTCTGGATTCTCCAACCAGTACTCTAATAATGCAATTTCTCTGTAGCACCGCTGAAGCATATTATCACCTGCATTCATACATAAACTTTCAGTTTGCACAAAATCACCAAGTTCAACAGTTTCAACTGTTTCTTCACTTATCCCTGCTACAGACTGATTCACTTCTTCAGCATCCATAAGAATTTCCTCTTGTACTGTATCAGTTTCACAAGATTGCACTTCCTCCTCAGTAAAACCTGTAATCGCATCACAATTGCCATCTATACAAGAGTTCACATTATCCAGTTGATCTGGATCTACCCAATAACTCAAGAAATTATCAATGATCTCCTCCTCTGCACCTGAAACACACACAACTTATCAGTTTTAAAACTGCAAGACTTTTTAGTCTTGACTGCTTCCTTCAGCACTTCCCTTTGATCAGATCTGCATGTGGAATCTTTAAATTTCATTTCTGGCGCAAGAACTCTAAGTCCCTTTTTCAACAATGCAATCTTTCTTTCTCGGACTCCTGCAATCATCTCCTCTCTATGGCATTTCTCTGAACCTCTTCCTCCTCTAGAAAAACTTTCTCTGCCTCTGGTAGACTGCTTCCTCATGAGTTTCTCACTCACCATGAGTTGTACTAGCCTCTGCAACAGCAATCTCTCTTGCTGCAACTTAGCTCACCAATCCTTCCCTCCGGATCTGGTCTTTTGGTAAGTACTTGGTTCACTACCTCTGGAACCTCTTGAGCACTCCTCTGCTCTCTCTAGGTTATCTCTTCAACTCACCTCACACTGTAATTGTCCTCTCTATCCAACCTTCAGCTGAATGCCAGGTTCATTGCCACCTTCTCTGCAACCATAAACTTAAATCATAAATTTCAAAAAATCATCTCACCTCTAAGATCTTGTCCTCTCTGCAATCATCTCCACTGCAATTGTGTATGTTGCATATCATATAAAAAAAATTATGATCTTCTTTTCAGTTATTCACCACACTTCAGTTCTAAAAAAAAACAAACATCTTTAGCTGAACATTCTAGCTCTGATACCACCTGATGCAAGGCTGGCCTGCACAACCTATCACCAGACGCAAGCCAAGCCTGCAATACCCAGAATCTCCAATATGGCAATTACAAATTTGGATTTAACTCCGTGCTATAACTCCATATATTCCACACCCAACATTCTTCCTCTGCGCAGATACAATGAAGACACTAATATACATTGAACACCTAAACAACATGCAATCACTTACCGGTTGTTTCCCACGGATTTTGCATCAATACTGTCCACCATTCCCTATGCTGCCAGGTTGCACCAATTTAATCTTTTCAACGCTTCCTTTGCTGGATTGCCTAAACTTGGGTTTCATATTGTAAGAGGGCACTTTTCAATAGCGTCCATCCCCTTCGAAATTCCATTTGAATTAGCGTTCCCTTAGCTGAGAGTAGAATGATTACTTTACACGCGGTCCTTTGTTCTCAAACAAGGCGGGGCTTCTGTTATAGATCAATCTTAACATTTTCTGTGCGCACATGTCCTCTGCCTTCAAACCAAGGTGTGAAACAATTTATGAAAACAACTGATGACAGCTTCCCCTTGTATGCTACCTCGTTCAAACACGCTTGTAATATATATAAGTCATGGACAATCAGCTGAAACTCAGATTTCAACAAGCACAATGGAATTCCACGCATATCATCAATGAATGTTCGCTTCAATCGATCGACTTTAATGGAACCCGCACGCTCCAGCATCCTTCTTCCTGTAGTTAAACTCACCAAACCCAACCATTGAATTTAGTTATGCAGAAGACTATATCTTGTTACTTCACGAATTTGCCAAAGATTGTTTCTGCAATTGGACTACGGCATCTATCATAAGAAGGTAAACATATTCAACTGTCTTTTGAACCCATTCACGTTTCAATATATATATACTCCTTTACCATTCAACACAACAGAACTCTCAACACACTAACGAATAGCAATTTCTGCTATCGACCCCTGAGGGTTACACAAGCTTGACATAATAGAGTTTTGCGTACAGGACTTCACTACAAAACTGCAGACTTAAAATGTATTAAAATGTTGGCGCTCACCTCTTTTCATTTTCTATTAATCAAATTCAGATCGATATAGCACAACCAATCATAAGCTCATGCACAGAAAACAATTGTTATATTAATATAAATCCTTTTAGCTTGGACACATAAATCGATCTCATAATTTCTTTTATTTCAGGTTTCCTTTGGTCAATCTTCCCAACGATCGATACCTCAATCACATATATACAGTTAACCAGAAATAAATATAACTTCCACAATCAATCAATGTATATAAACTGAAACAAAACAATGACTTACAATTTTCTGGCCAGATATTTCAATTCCGTGGCCTTTACAATTGTTGAAGGCTTACAGCCTTGCTGTTTAAGCCTACTATCAATCACACACTCTCTGATCTTCAATGTCATTGAGGATTTCTAATTTATAAAACTAAGCATGATCTAGAATCACTCAACTAAAGCTCTAAGAGTCTACATGCAATGCATACATATGGTAAAAAGCATCTTGAGGCTTTTTCCCATCTTTTTCCCCGTTCTAAAATAGAACAGCTTTCCTTATCCCATAATGATCCACATTCACTGCTTTATGCCTAAAAACACTCCCTATTTTATTAAAAATAACAAAATATTTAAAATTATCACACCCCCCTTTTTATTCCATATTTACAAAGGAGCATCAAGTAATAACAATTTCAACAATTATTACACTTGTTTCCCAGGAAATTAACCAATCAGTTACTTAACAAATGAGCATTAGATCTGAACATGAAATTTCAGCTAGAATCAACACATGGGAGCCATATCATATGAAATGGACATTCACAATGATACAAAAATCATCACACCACATAGGAACACCTTTGCTGCTCAATATATTTTATTATCTAGTCAAGAAAATCATTACATAGAGAGTATAAGATGGGAAACATATTAAAGGAACTATGATCACCATATCACGATTGTACATAGACCCATCTCATTAACAAGACTTGCCCAACACCCTTTGGACATATGAAGAAATTTGTTCTCAATCCTTGCTTTGTCAGAGCACCCACCCCACTTCCCTATGTTGTTCACCTTTCATGCATTTTCAAACTGGAACACTTGAGCTTCTCAACATGAACATCACAACAACAATATATTCATAGCACATAATAAAAACACAAAAAATCAATGTTTCAATCAACTCAAATCATATACCTCTCTCATCATCCTCAACCCACATGGCCTCAATACAATTTCTCCAAATAAACTAGATGTAGAAAACCAATGATGCAATAACGACCATATAAAACATTAAACACTCCTGCAACCAATGTATGACAATCATATTAACAACATATATAAAACCAAATGAAAATTATGGCCCTGCAATCACAAATGCATTAGCAAACTCCAGCCTTCAGTCATTCATACCTTTGTCTTTGTTATAGCTATAACTCCATGAACAGTCTCCTTCAGTAAATTCACACTACTCACCAATGGCTCTCCAAAACACTACGAAAATTTTCTCACACAAAAGAACCAACCAAATGAGCAACATTTTTCCACATATTTGTAGTTTATGAATATGCTTAGATCAATTAACTCCAATACTATAGTGGAGATTTGTTCATATCTTGTAAGTGGTTTGGTTCAACACTTCTTGACTCAATCAAACCACTAACTTCATTTACTAATGAATATTCTCTTTTAACAATCATCGAGAAGCACAATTACCTTTTTCCGACCTTGACATGATGAGTCCCAAACAAGAAAAGTCAGAAAACCAGAGAAACACCTCATGAGGGTGAGGAATGTGGAGGATTTTTTGTGAAAAGCCTTGGTCACTCCCACAACACAGGATCCATGTGACTGGAACTCTTCAGTCGCTCCCATAGGCATGCAAGCCAACAAATGCAGCTTTTTAGCTACTCCCACAGGCTTGTCTCCATGCAACATTTGGCAAAGGATGCTAAAAAATAACTTTCCTTTGCTTAGATTCTACCCAAACTTGCTCCACTGGTTAATCATCATCAGTAAGTCCTAAGGAATCCACTCTAGGCTCTACAAAAATCCAACAATCCATTTTAGCAACTCCATCATCATCACAAATCAAACTTGGTTGACTTGAATGTTATCCATCAACTTCTCAACCAATCAAGCTGGAAAACTTCACCACAACTACTCCAACATCCACAACCATCAATGAAATACCTTGCATATCATCATGCAATATGAAAACCATCCGTACATACCCCAAGTACCATAAATATGACTTGGCAGTCTCTAGTACTATCAACTAGGTCTAGTAGCTCCACAACCTGTATTAACATCTCAAACCATCAAGCTAAGGTTTGCAACCAATGTACAAGCCAACTACCATCTCACCAACATAAGTCCAATCATGTACCAATCAAACATGTAGTAGCTCATCCATACACACACACACACACACATGAGAGACCATAAACCAATCAACCATGTGCATAAATAATCAGATACTACCAAGTTGACATCAACACCAACCAATCACCAATGCAACCACCAACACCAATGCTACTAGGTTGACACCAATTCCAACCAACCAACTAAGCCTGTGAAAAACTCCTCATTCACTCTCCCTTTGACATCAATGACAAAGGGTTGAGCTCATCCAAGTAAGCATAGTTGAAAGGACATTAGTTGTGTCTCAACAAAAACAAACGAATATAACCATCAACATAGTGTGGACAACAACATACCATAACTAGCAAGAAAAATAGAAGCACGCCATATGCATCAGTAAATTTAGATCATAATGCATCAACAAAAAACAACACTCCCCATGACGAAATGACATCAAATAGTAGCAATAACTCTCTCTTTAGCGAAGAAACAACAACAAACTCTCCATGAACACCACTCTCAACAAGCATCAATAACACTCAACTCAACAACAACATGAGCATAACCATCAATAACATCATTATAATATGAGAAACAACACATCATAAGTAGCAATAAAAGCAACATCAATTAGATAACCAAAAACAAACAACATTAACCTCACTCTCATCCAAACCATCAACAACATAGTGTAGCAATAGCAACAACAAACAATGTTTGATCAATAACAGAATATTGGATATGCTCCCCCCGAGAATCATCATCCTGTAACCAATGCCTTCTAGTTGAAGGCTACAACTCAAGGACCAAGGGATTGACTATACAATATGACCGAAACAACACCCATCATCCCATATGAATGGATGCCCTCATCAATGAATACTAGTCATCAAGACTCTCTCTCCAACATGACCATGACCAATGATATACAATACAATGTAGTACATGGATGTATAATGAGATACAACACTATAAAATGACTATGACATGATTTACAATAGCCAAAATATGGTTGTAACAAACCATAATGACACAAACTTGTCATGACTCATAACCTTCCTATCACCAACTCATGACAACATAGACTCAATGACATAAACACTTAATTACATGGTTTCATAAGAAAAATACATTGTTGGTAATTGATGAAGTACAAAATGAAGCATGTGGTTGTTACATGACCAAAACTCATGCCTCTCCCCAAGACATACTCAAATAAGCTCATTGATCAGCACTACAAATATTAGGGCAATTAATAAGAAGATGAGTTGATTGGAAATATATAAATCTCATCATGCATACAACCATCCAAGTGCATAAGATAGACCCATCATCTAACAAATAAAGTGATAGAAATAGTAACTGATCATCATAAGATATGAGAGAAATAATAACAATTATTAAACTTTTCTCAAGTAAATTAATCAATTCATTACTTAACAAATTAGCATTAGATCTCAACATGCAATTTCAACTAGAATCAACACATGAGAGCCATATCATATGAAATGAACATGCACACTGAGACACAGATCATCACACCACATAGAAACAAAGGATATATGGTGGAGAACCCCCCTCCTGGCCCAAAACCACCCTAGTTGTTGCTGCGCAACTCAATTTATTCTATTATATGTCAAGAAAATCATTACATAGAGAGTACAATATGGAAAATATCTCAAAGGAACTACAATCACCATCTCACGATTATACAGACACCCATCCAATTTATAATATTAAAAATTGCATAATTCCAAAAAATATAAAATTCCATTATATTTAATTTAAAGAAAAAAATGTATATATTATTATTTTATATGTAGTTTTAATAAAAGAGAACAATTTCTAGAACAAAAGATCATATTGTTATACCAAAAAAAAAAGTCTAGCTATTTACCACTATCACATCTTATATATAAAGAACTTGACAGTGGGCAATAATGAATTAATCATGTCTTATATTTAATGAACTTGACAAAGGGAAATAATGAATTAATCACCTCTTATATTTAAGGAACTTGACATTGGCCAATAATGAATTAATCATGCATTTTTTATGAGGCTCGAAATATTGAATTAAAAAATGTTGATATATTTAAGGATTTGAGTCTCGAAATAGATAGGTTTAGAATGTTATTTTTATTGTTTTATTTAATTTTTTCTAATACAAAATTAAATATTTATATAATAATGTAAAATATTAAATTTTGTAACTTTTATAAAATATCATTTATAAGTATGGTATGTAGTGAGTGTGTTTTGCATGTATTTATTGATGTTGTTTCTTTATTTTTTGTCTGATTTCTTTTTTTTTCCCTTAGGAAAAATCATAATTTCATTAATGAAGAGAAATTACATTTTGTAGATGCATATGCATATTCAGAACATATCTGATGATGGTTAACGTCCGCTGAGACCAAATAATGATCTATGGGACCTAAAAAGGATAAATTAATTATTTTGATTTAAGATTTTATTCCTATGCTCAAAAAGCTTGGAGAGAAGCCTCCCGAGCTCACTATAATTTTCGCATTGTAAAAGGCTAGGAAGGTCAGTATTGTAACAAAAGTTGTGAAATTGAGATCTAATGTGGTTATATGCAGGGCACTCTAAGAGGAAGTGGTTTTCATCCTCGATGCTCCTATTCTCGCAAATATGGCAAATCCTCTCTATCCATGGCGTTTTAGGAACTACCCAGCGGCCAGTTTCACTATGGAGCTCATGAGAATTCGTTCTAATCTTTGCTATATTAATTTTATTTTTTGAGCTAGTTAGAATAGAGAGATACTTTTGATCTTCAAGGGTGGGGTTGATGATCTTCTTATAATAACTTAATTTTCTTTTAAGTTATAGCAAAGATAATCTATGACATATCTATGACATGACTGTCATCATGAAAAGTACGAGAGTTCAAAAAAGATTGTTACCTTGTGTTATAGACATATTTGGGCACTTCAACCCCAATCTTATATGTTAATAAACTAGGGCTCTTTAACCCCTAAAAGAGTTGTTTCATACCCTACAGGATCATGGTCAACTGATTACATCATTCCCGAGAAGTTCCACTTGAAAAACCATCCAGAACTAGCTAAAACTGGACCATACTGACTACTCCACTGTTAATTGTGATGCATACTGACTTCTACACTAGCCACGTGCGATGCATACTAAAGAGGCCTTCTATAGGGTACGATGACCAAGGATGGACAAATGTCCGAGACAATTTGCTAAGTGGATGTTCATGGAATCTTCTGGAAACTTCTCCTATGACACTTGCCTCTCTGAATTCACCCAAGGATGAGTAAGAGATCCAAGAAATCTCCAAGTGGAACCAAGAACAACAAGTGGAATGACACTAATCAAAAACCCAGAGATCACTCACACCCTTTCACACATCTATAAATGGATCCCTCATCTCAGAGATCTAGAGGTTGGAATTTTGTGATTTGCAAGGAAGTGCTGATAGTTTGTACCTGAGAAAGAGTATTGTATTGTTAGGGTGATCTTGCTTTTAATGAGGTGAAGATGGCTTTGATGTTGGGTCAGACAGATGGGTTGTAATTCTCCCTTCTATTTAATGAAGTTCTTTGCTTTTTCCTCCATACAATTGTGTATTTGTGAATGTTGTTATTTGTGAATGCCATTGTATGTTCATTGTATTTCTAATTCTGCAATGCTTATTATATAATAGGTCAAGATGCTTTCACAGTGTTTTGTTACTGTGTTTCTACAGGTATTCTCTAAGCGAGATAAGTAGGAGAGGAGTTCCAAGCTCTGTCAAGGGGGAGAGAGATCAAGCAAGGAGTTAAGCGAAAGATCCAGGTTGGTTCTGCTACCTCTCTCTTATTTATCTTATATAGAGGAAATCGAAATTGCTTTAAACTGTTAGTTTCTAGGGTAGCTGCCAATCCTAGAGGGCTAGTCGATCAAAAAGACACTAGTTTCTCCAGAAACAAAATGGCGACTCCACTGGGTAATGAATAGATGTTTGTTTGTTGTTTTTATTTGGTTTATAATCTATAGACGGAGCCTGAAGTTAGCCAGATAGCTTTCGAACTGCTCTTGCTCTGCAATTGCATAGTAGATGACTCGCTGCTTCAATCAATCTCCGGTTTAGTTTATGAATTGAACATTTGACTTACAAGCATTCTAGATGCCCTTTTGGTAGCTTAGTAACCTCTCAAGATCATTCCTCTATACTTTTCTCTTTACTTTCCATCATAGCTCAGCTTAAATCACCGAAATCAGCTGCAAATTTGAGCCAAAACCCTTCTCAGCTGCGCTCCCTGGCCCATCGCACTGTCTGTCACCGTCAACCAATATGCATCGCACCTCCCAAGCCTGAAAAGTGCGATGCATCCCTGTTTCTGTGAAGCCCAGGTGCGATGACTAACTAAGCCTATTTCCCTTCTTGAAATCTGGGGGTTTTGTCCTTGTTTTTAGCTTTGTTTAGTTGTTTTTTGTTGCTTATGAACAATACCTCTTTACTGAAGCCTACTTGCATTACATAGATCAGCCTCCATTGATTAGGATTAGTAAATGCTTTTATGTATTTGTCCATCATCTACAATCCTTTGTCAAAAATTTGATTAAATCAATCTGTCGTTTTGCTACAAAAAGTGTCGTAACTGTCGTTTTGTGTCAAAAAGAGAAGTGTCGTAGAGTCTTCTTTCCCTTGATAGTCGATTGAACTTGTTGTCATGTCCTTGATTTGATTTGTTGATATTTGAAGTGTATAAAGCATTTTCTATTCGAAATTGAAAAGTGTCATTTAGTCTTCCTTTCTATTTTGAAAAATAAATTGTCGAAATGTCGCTTTGAGTCATATTTGAGATGTTTGATACACTTAGTTTTCCTTTTTGGCATTTTTCACATTAAAGGGAATGAAAAACAAATACATGCATATGCATTTGTATTTAGCTTGTGTACAAAAAATGATATAGGAAAGTGCATTTAGTGTGTGCTCTTTGCTCTTTCTTTGAAAGAAATTGTAATCTTCTTTCCTTAGTAGCTAGGATTTTCATTACTCAAAATAAACAACGATTGTTTATCATTGTAGATTGCATTTTTAGGAATTTTAAATCTACATCACGCGGTGAACCATTGAAAGGCAAACTTCTAAACAAGATCAACTCTAAAATAAATTTCAATGAACTTAACAATGCTTTGGAATCTAACGCAACACATCTAGAGCTCTAGGCTAGAGATGTGTTCCAGCATCGTAAAAACTAGTAACTATCATTTTCATCGAAGGTTGGGTGATTCCTCCTCCTTGATACAACAAGTGCTAGCACAGACTTGTGCCCCCTGTATCGTCAAGTATATATTGGAAAACCACAATAGGCTTATATCCTTTATACATTGTAAGCTGTGTCTTGCGCCCTATCGATCGCAATGCATTGAACACAGCATTCGGGAAGATTGACTGCCATACATAAGTCCTTGGTAATTTCTCTTTAATTTATCACCAAGGTGTATATTGCAGTTTTGTGATTGATTTGGTAATCCCTTTGTCTAGTTAAACAGAGTAGTCACTTTCGTTCCTTTTCGACTCTTTAAAAGAAAAGGTCCATCTGAGCACTTGTCACTTCAGGATCATTAAAAATTGAAGGGGACTAGAGTAATCTTTAGCCTTTTCTCGAATCTTAAATTGAAAAAGAAAATTTGTGTCAAAACGTCATTAAAATTTATTTAATTCGGAATAAAATTATTTTCCCCTTAATTTTGAGTTGATCAAGTAAATCCACAATCGTGGAAGAAATTCAATCAAAACCCCATCGTTCGCGGAGACTAGTAAGTCAACCGTATTTGACTCCAGAAACGAAACCATTCCAGGCAAAACGGTCTCTTTTAACTGACTCCAACTCACCTAGTTTATTTGAAACTTTTTTTTCAACATCATCATAGACTATAATTACTCCGATGATTTCTGGTACATCTGCCTTTAGAGAAGAAGTTCCTCAGTTACAAGAAGACATTAGAACTGATCCTAGTCTAACAGTAGACACTTCTATACTTGAGACAGCTCCATCTAGAGTTGATCCAGAGACTGAAGTTCACTTACCTAAACATCTGGAAGTTGAGTTCTAGAATTCAGAAGGTGTCACCCCTCAAGTATCTGTCACTGCAGAAGCTATACCTTCTTCGGCCCCAAAAGTCTTTTACGGACTTGACGGTCTACCTCATCCACCTGGATTGATTTCTATAGAGGAGATAGTAGAGGATCCTCCGTCCAGTACCCCATTTCATTTTGGAACTAGGATTCATCTGTATCCTTCTACTCTTGAATTTAGTTCTTTTAATCATCCTTCATCGCAAGTTCCTGTCGAATCACTAGGAAATATTTTGGATAGACTAAAAATGTCTGAGCAACCATCAACATCTAGAACTGTGTCATCTGATACAGCTACAGCAGAGCTTCCTGCTGCCATTCCTATAATGTTTGCTGGTGTACCATCTGTCCCGGCTAGTTATCAATCACTAGCTGGAGTCCACTCAGGTGTTGTTTTGACAACATCTTTCGCTCCTCTTTGTTCATCTGGAGTCCCATCTCGTATTTCTTATGTTGATTCACCTGACGAGGATCCTTCTCCCGGAATTAATTCTGAAATCAATGTCGTAGACTCATCCACTCTCAAGGGTAAGTCATCCAAAAATAATAAAAAGGGAAAAGGAAGAACTAAATAAGACAACCACTCTAAGGAGAAATCAATCAATAACGAACAATCTGACGAAAAGAGGAAACCTCGATATCCTTGCTTGATTTGTGAGGAAGAGCATTATACTAAGGAGTGCCCTCATCAGGCCGAAGTTTCCAAATTTGTCAAAATTTCACCACCCGTTGTTTTGAAGGATCCTTTTCCTCAAGATAGTAAAATGGTCTCTCACAACCAATCCTCTTGATCCCCATCGACAGATATCATGATGATGTCCTCCAGAGTTATGGTAGAAATGAGATCCAAAGATTACGCATCAAAGAGTCCTATTGGAAATGGAGATGACTCCAGTTCATCTGGTCAAACTTCTGCATCCACTCCTCCTTATTTTGAACCATTACGCATTCAAAATCCAAATCCTAATATGGTAATTCGTCCGCCTCCTAAGGGTATGCTTCATAATTCAGCCTTTAATCCTCATGCGAGGGTTGTCCAAAATTATAACATCGTCGAATATTTGGCATTCTCACCTTTGACCATGTCTACCCTTGAAGTGCTGCAAGCTTGTCCAGTGCAAAGGAAATTATTATTATCATCCATAGGAGTAGTAGATCCTCAAGACTCCCATTTGATTGTTTTTTATCTCGAGAATCATGTCCTGCGTCTCCCACACCAACTAGCTTTTCAGATACCAGTTCACATCAAAACTTGACGAGTTTTTCGAATAGTGGTTGATGAAGGAGCGTAGACATGTATTATGTCCATTGCCTGTTGGAAATATTTAGGTTCTCCAACAATAAATCAATCTCCCATGACTTTGAGAACCTTCGATGGAAGAGGTTTTCGTCCATATGGACTTTTAAATTATTTTCTAATCGAATTAGAGGGAAAAACAATTGCAATAGACGTTGAGGTTTTTTATGCTCAACTTGATTACAAACTTTTGCTTGGTCGGAGCTGGACTTATGCCATGGAGGCAGTAGTCTCGTCATATTTTAGGATGATTATGTTTCTTCACAAAGGAAGAATTTTGAAAGTAGATCAATTATCCTACTATACCTCTAACCCTAATTCTACCGACAGTATCCCATTTGTTGGAAAATCCACCACTCCATATGAATAAGTTGGTGTTGGCATACTCAAAGACTCATCTTTGATGGGAACTTTCGCGTTCCCTCCACCCGTTCTTCTTCAGAATGAAGCACAAATCAACATGATTACATCAAGTACTTTTGAAATGGATGATCCATGGAAAGTATTGTCAGAATAAGAAATGATATTATATGGTGATGAAATGCCTCATAGTCCATTTTAATTAGCCTATGAGCCCATACAGTCTTTTTGCAACCCATCAACATCAAATTATGATAAAATCAATATGATCATTGATGAATATTCTCATTTGTTACATTGGAACCAATATCTATGCCCGATCCTTTTAACAAAGACTTTTTAACTGATGAAGGTATTATGGAAGTTATGACCTTGGATGAAATCCTATGGGACGATACTCATCATCATTCAACTTTCTTACCATATTTTGATCAAATTGAGAATAATTTTTCATCATTATTTTCATTTGAGACCCTTAGCGATCCTCAAAATCCAATATCTACCCTTTCTTCCAGTTCTGAATGGAATTTAGGGAACATATCGGCAACAATACCTATCGATATCTCAGTTAAACCTGGAATAATTGAAAATATTCATATAGGAGCCTCTTGTTCGTTAGAAGAGATTTCAACTTACAAAGCCCTATTTCAGGAATTTCGTGACATTTTTGCCTGGTTCTATGAAGAGATGCCAGTAATCGACCCTAGCATTGTTGTACATGAAATAAAAACCTATCTGGATGCTAAGCCAGTTAGACAACGATTACGTCCTATGCATCCATGAAAAGTTGTTGCTATCAAAACTGAGGTTGAGAAATTCCTAAAAGAAGGATTCATTTACCATGTTCCTTTAACCGATTGGGTATCAAATATTTTTCTTGTTAATAAAAAGAAAGGAACCATTCGAGTGTGTGTTGATTACCAAGATATCAATAAATCTTGTCCCAAGGACAATTATCCAACTCCATATATCAACCAAATTGTCGAAAACTTTTCCAGAAATGAAATTTTTTCCTTTATGGATGGATTTTCTGGCTATAATCAGATAAACATACTCCCCGTCGATCAATATAAAACTGCATTTATATGCCCACGCAGAACTTTTTCTTATCATAAACTCTCATTTGGCCTAAAAGAATGTTGGAGAAACTTTTCAATGAGCAATGTCTTACGCATTCCACGATATCAAGCATATTGTTCAGTCTTATTGAGATGACCTTCCAGCTCATTCCATGAAATGGCCGGATCACCCAATGTAGTTAAACACAATTTTCATTAGGTGTAGGCTTTACAATATTCTTTTGAATCCACACAAATGTGTTTTTTGTGTGCAATCTGGTTGCCTCCTAGATTTCGTCGTTTCAAAGGAAGGCATTCGTGTGGATCCTCTCAAGGTAGAGGCAATTTTGAATTTTCTTACTCTTTCTAGCCTGACTGAACTCCAAAGTTTGCAAGGGAAAGGAAACTTTTTGCATAGATTCATCCACAATTATGTTGAACATGTTGAACTAACACAGGTGTTTACTCGACTATTGAAAAAGGGTATTCCATTTTTCTAGGATGAGCTTGCTAATAAATATTTTGATGCTTTAAATCATGCACTGACTAATGCGCCTTTACTGCATCCACCCGATTATCATCAAGACTACTTTTTGTATTTAGCTGCATCAAGACTATTTGAGTAGGAGTCTCACTAAAACTGAGATTAAATACACACATGTGGAGAATATAGCCTTGGCAGTTGTGCAAGTTGTTCAACGATTCCATCACTACATACTTCTCTGAAAAACAATTGTCATTTTAGATTGCAACCCTATGATGTATATTCTCATGAAGAAACTGTTAGGGGTCAAATACTCAAAGTGGATAGTCGTTTTAGAAGAGTTTGATCTGGAATTTGAAAAATCCAAATCAAGAAATCCTTGGTTTTCGCCGAACTATTGTGTGACTTTCCCCATACTTATATAGAAATTGTAGCAGAAGATTCTTTTGCTGACGAAATTCTATTTCTTATTAGTGCGTATCATATATGGTACGGAGACATCATTATATATCTCCAAACACAAAATTTTAGGCCCGAGGTATTGAAAATTGATTTTCGGCGAATACGATACCAATCCCAACAATACAACATTATTGCAACACTCTTTATCGTCGTGGTTCTGATTCTTTATTCCGACGTTGTTTAGCTCTTGAAGAAGCCGAAAAAAAATTTTGAAGGACTACCACTCTAGAGCATGTGGCGGTCACATGTCTGGGTAGTCTACTACCCAAAAGATATTACATGCTAGCTATTTTTGGTCATCAATGTTTAAAGGTTGCATCACTACAATCTGAAAATGCCATAATTTCCAAATTTATGATCGCAAAATGCGAGCACCTCCCGCTCCTCTTTACCCTATCGTAGCTTTCGGTCCTTTTTCCAAATGGGGCATCGACTTCATCACATGTAACCTTCACTCAGGTGAGGGGCATGGATATATCATCCTTGCAGTCGATTACTTTACAAAATGGTCTGAGGTGATGTCTACTTATAGAGACGACGACGAAACTACAAATATTTTCATTTTCAATCATGTGATTGCTTGGTTAGGTGTCCCACAAGCTATTGTTACAGACCATGGTAGTCATTTTTTCAACTTTATGATGGTCAAACTGTCCGCACAACTTGGCCTCCACCATAATAGCTCTACTCCGTATTATCCATAAGCTAATGGTCAGGTCGAAGCTGCCAATAAATTTTTAACCAATATGATTAAACGGATAGTTTTAATCCATAAAGGAAATTGGCACTCTATGCTCTTTTCAGCACTGTGAGCTTACTGCACTACTATAAAAACATCAACAGGTTTTACCCCTTTTCAACTTGTTTATGGTTTGGAAGCCTAATTACCTATTAAATGTGAAATTCCATCTCTTAAATTAGCTAGCAGATTATTACCGACTATATCTGCAGATGAAGAACACTTTGTACACTTATCCCATCTAGATGAAAATTTTTGTAACGTCGTATTGGCTAGCGAAGCTCACAAGAAACATGTCATAGCCCAATACAATCATAATTTTAATCCTCGTGCATATTCAGAAGGTGACCTAGTTGGTATATGATCAAGCTCATAACAAACTAGGTGCAGGGAAATTTGAGCCCATGTGGCATGGCCCTTACATCATAAAACGTGTATTAGCTAAAGGTGCCTATGAGCTGATTAATTGCGATGGTGTTCCTTAGGGAAAGCCCAAAAATGGTCTTTACTTAAAGAAATATTTTGCATACATTTTCGATTAAGATATGTACATTATTTACCATTTTTATGTGTGGGAGATTAGTGTTTTTTACTACTTCCTTTTCTTATCTTGTTTTTACACTTGATTTGCAGAAGTCGATGTTTTCTCCGACTTACATTGGCTTTGTTGATGGCGCTAGTCGTAGTACTCAAAATTTATCTTCCGCGACCTGGGTTATCTATTCATCCAGTAACAAGCTAGTCTCTATTCACGGGATATATCTCGGTCAAACAACAAACAATATTGCAAAATATAGTGCAATCATTGAGCTATTGGTTGATGCCATCACATTTGGTATCCGACATTTGAATGTTAGGTTAGATTCGCAACTCATAATATCACATTTAAAAGATGTTTATTCAGCTAGGAGTCCAACCATGTTAAGGATGTTTTTAAGAGTCCATCTCTTGGAAAGATGATTTGGTTATATCGAATATCAACACATTCTGAGATATTTAAACACATTGACAGACGCATTCGTGAATCATGTGTTAAATAGACATTTGGAACATGTATAAATAAAAAACAATATTCATTCATTTCTTGATCGAGATAAACATAGATAAAAGTAGCATATTTTTTAAAATAGAGTTTGGGTGTGTCTACAATACATGTCGTCCGAGGACATAATGCCCTGTGGCCTTTTATTTTCCAAATAGTATTGACGCCGAAAGGTCAAAAATGGTCCTGGAAACTAGAACAACTAGGCATGGTGATGCTAATGATAACACACGATAGCACGAGAAAATCAATGCAGTGAACGTCTGAGCGGCCCTGGAACCCCAACTACGTGACTCTGATAAGCGTGTGGAATTTCATCAACTCCAGTCTCTAGGATGCTGGCAATCAACCTCTCAAGGTTGTGCTCCAACTCTGTTAGGATGTCATCTACCTCTGGCTTTGATGCCACAGCAACCATAGTATGCTTGTCTTGTCTATTGTACCTTCTCATCCTGACTGGTTGGGTTGGACTCACATATGCACATATATTTCGAACAATTAGCCTCTAAAAAAAAAAAAAAAAATTGAAAATATGCCAAAATTTGAGAAACTCTTACCTAGATCACCCCACTGAGCCCCAACTAGAAGTGGGATATTAGGGTCACCTCTGTAATCTATCCCGATATACAAAAATTCCTCGATGAGAACAATCTGCTTACTCAGCTAGTCAAAAAACTTTGTCATACACCTCACTACAGGACCATCATCGCCATGGCATGCCATGAGTGAAACCCACCTCATCAAGTGTGGATCCCTCAAACCCCCCTTGTGTGCGCGAATCTATTATAGTCGAAGAATAGGAACCCTTTCTAGGGAAAAAGCAACTAAAATGGCACCATAACTAAAACATTTCAGTTTACCATTCTTGCACCTAGCCAACCGGCCCTTCATCTTTACCACTACTTGCTCACACTAGTTGTATACCGTGGACTCCCAGCATTCCACGACCATCTGCATCTCTGCCCAGGTGGCTAGATGGAGGGAAACACAACCACATAGTTTGCAAACAGTGGAACCAATGGTCCTCAAGGGTAAAAGTTCATGGACTGAATGTCAATCCGTCCATCTTTGGGCGGTGCTCCCCTACAAAAGCCCCGTAAGTATCCATCAGTAGTGTCTCCC
>APFE030219537.1:16393-85848 GCA_000404065.3 Pinus taeda
ATTTTCCTTCAGGGTCTTAGATTAAATTTTAAATTTTGTTTTAAGTTTAATATTTGTCTGAAGGGGCATAAAAAATTTTGTGGGAAAATTATTTTTGTTGCCAGATTCAGTTGTTTTCATGTTATATCTTTCACGCTGAGATCTGAAGTTTCAAGTCGAGATACGAATATGATATCTAGTTAATGTTTTATAACTCGTGGTGGTTTGAAGCATTCATCCTTTTTTTAAATCTTCAGTTGCTGGATATCATTTGGGTCATTCAAAGAGCACTGTGATCTAGCTGATGACAAATGATTGTTGTTCACGTTTCATTTTTCTATAATCATCTAACAAGCAATCGATTTAATAACAATCTCTTAAGGCACTGGTCTACTAAAATCAAATTCATCTAGTGCTTATCTTATCGTGTCTCGTGTCTACCAACCAACTGTTTGCCAGTTGGTCTTCATTATCTCATAGGGTCTACCCCCCTTAGCTGCGGGAGACAGGCTTAAACGGAGGGATCGGGGATCAGAGTGACAGCCCCCGGTCTGAGCGTTGTCGTGCCAATCTGCGCGACAACAAGTCCTGCACTAAGTATGACACAGCATATAAAGGGAATCATGTGACCTTTATATTGAAGGGTTGAAGTATGATATTTCTCAGTTCTTCGTGAAAAATGTGTAGCAAGGTGTGTCATGCAGTAATAAATGCTCGGTCTTCAGAATAAAGGTATCACTGTTGGATAAACGTTTCCGCTGAAAGACGAAACCCTCGAAAGGAATGACAAAATGATGATGATAAAGCTGATAAAAGTGCAGGTGGATGCAAGGTCTAGAGGGAGCTGACATGTTCTCAAAAAGATAAGTACTTTATATATCTCTCTTTCATGATTATTACTATTGTTGTTATTGATTAGATAGTCGCTTGTCCTTAAATTATTTGCTTGATTGTGATTGTTCTTCCATGGTCTCCCTATAAGTGTTGCAGGTACTTAATTAAGGCTACCAAGGCTTTGGCAGCAGATGGAAAAACATGCAAATTTGTGACAAAGAGACTCTCTGTGATGAGAGATATTGTAATGGACGAGATCTGGACTCAGATTGGATGGCAAGAAGTACAAAGCAAAGGATTACCTCAGGAAGAAGGAGAAGGTTGTCAAGGGGCTTTTGTTGAAAATGGAAGCTTCGGTCAGAATTTCATCATCAAAATGATGGAGAAAATTCATTTGTGGGTTTGTCCAAGTCGGCCCAACAAGTGGAAATGGCACCTCATGACACTTGTATAAATAGACCATAGTTGGATTTCATTTGGAGCATATCATCATCATCTGAAATTCGCAGAAGACATTCCACATATGCAAAGGAGAAAGGAGTCTTTTTCTGTTTGCATTGACCAGCACTTTCTCTCTCCTTTGACCTGTGTTGACGGTTTATTTTCTGCTGCTTTGACCAAGCTCTTTGACTGTGGATGGAGGCCAAATATTCCAGGAATCCTTGACTCCATTTGACCATTGTTCTGGGCACGTTGACTGAGGTTGACTGCAGGATTTGACTTGACTTTGACCACAGGTTTGACTGAGGCATTTGACCAAGAATTGCAGGAGACTTTGACTGTTTTGACAGAGATTTTGACTGTAATTGGAGGCCAAATTTTTGACTGGAATATTCTGTGTGTTGCTCAAACTTTTGGCTTTCTTTTCTGGGCATTGACCGCAGGTTTTGACTGGGCTTTGACCACAAGTTGACTGAGGCATTTGAATTAACTTCCACAGGCCGAAATTTGGTCCTTTGTTGCAGATCTGAACTTTGACCAGTGTTGACTGTATTATCTCTCATTTGACTAGTTTTGACTTGGTTGACTTGGAAAGTCAAAGGTTTGGATTTGACTGGTTTATGGATGTGCTATTGGACTATGTATCTCATGCTGAACATTGATTGACTAAGAAGAAGAAGAATTGATTTTGGGTTTCCCCCTTGTGGGGTTTTGCTTTGGTCTTTGACCAAAAATCTCTCTCTCATTGTGCATTACAGTTTACTGTTTTATCTATAATTGCTTAACTGTCACGGGGGTGAATGAAATTGTTTTAAGTAATTATTGCATCATAGAACATGTGAAAAATAAACAATTTTTTGTCAAGTACACTTTATTAAAAGGTTTATTATTTGTATGATTTCTGATGGTCGTAGATATCATCTTTCTTGATGAAAGAAGAAGTGTACATGTAAACTACCTCAAGTTGGTGAGGTACATGAACAAGTCCCACACTTGTAAGCAGAAAGAAGGCTTTGTACAAGCTCCTCAAAGATCATGCACTTAGATTGGTGATTGATCCTACATGATCTATTGACGGAAGTAGAAAAGCTCATATGTTAGAGGGAGTTGTATTGACCAGAAGATTTGCTCTAAAGGAAGAGGTCTATCTAGGAACCCTTGCTCAGTTTTAGAGGGAGATGAACCTCTGAAATATCTTGACAAGATAGCCGATAACATGAATATCAAAGGAAGCAAATCAGAATTGCTATGACAGGATCTGCTTCAGGATGAATACTCAAATAGGATGATGAATGAAGAGAAGGAAGTGGATCTGTTTATTATTGAGCTAAGGAACATAACTCAACATGTGTTGAAGTACCAGGATGGTACGGTTGGTCATGGCACAGTCAGTCATGAGAGATGCACAACTGCAGAAATACAAATTAGGCAAGGAGTGCTGAAAACAGAGGGAGTTTGTATATCGCTTATGATTGAGCTCTGATCTCATGGGTGAGCAAGAAGCAAGATATTTGTTGCACTCACAGGTTAAGTATGTTCCAGCTTGAAGGGTGAGCTATGAAGCAATATGATTATAGCTTGCAGGACTAGTTGATCAGGTGCAGATGATAGCATGATGATGAGTCAAGGCACCTTTAGATCTAGTATATCTACATCCAAGAGTGAGAAGGCTCAAGCATATCTCCACCGATGAGCAAACAACTGATGTTCTGACAAAGTCGTTGCCCAAGGAGAAGTTTGTGTACTTCAGAGACAGATTGGAGCTTGTGGAGATCACCCCTCTAGTTGAGAGGGAGTGTTGATGAGGACTGCTACTATGGATGGGTTCTCTTGGTAGGGAGAATGGATCTTGTTATAGGCCATTTTGTCGCATCTAGTCAATAGGCCTACAAATTGGATCAATCCAAATCCGTGAACATGTTGTCATCATCCCTACACAAAGCCCTAAGCATTACCTTACCAAATGACTGAGTTTTTGTGTCAACTGTCTAACTACTAAAAATCAATGCTTTTAAGTCCCAGTGCACCATGTCCCTTTGGAGACCTACATTCAACGATGGTTTCTCCCTTCTACACCAGTGTTGATCAACACTAATTGCTCCTTGCTAGGGGTGCACTGATTCTAGAAATACGGGAAAACTAAAAATATTTCTAAAGCTTCCTCTTCCAGGGGTTGTTTTAACCATTTACCTTGGATAAAAAGCTCGAGTCCTATCTGATACTACCTTGGAGACTTCACCTCTTATCCCTTGAGCTCATCCTCTCATCATAAGTGGATCTCAAGCTCATTATGGTAAATCCTAAACTACCATCCCTCTCCTATAAATTTACTGCCATCTACAACATCAGGGTTGGCTTTTGGAGATTGATCATGCCCTCATGTTCCTGCCTTGAATCCAAAAGAGTCATCATCTTCATGCATTAGGCTAACATTGAGGTGTGCTTTGTGACAAGGAAGGACAAGTAAACTTGGGGAGATCTCTACATGATCAGCTACTATTTTTGGTTGTAAACTCTCTCCTATTTCTATTAATACAAAGAGTATATTGTTTTCCTATATGTGATATGATACATTTACATTCAAGTATTTCAATACTTTGTTGATTCATTGAATAGAGTACTTGAATTATGCTATGTAGATGTTGTGGATCCTTGGCTTGTTTTGGTTGCATGTGCAGGTTCTAATTATAGCAATCAGAGCTACTATTGGAGCTTACAAGACGGGAGGAAAGTAAAGCTTGTGACTGATGCCATGTAGGCTTCTTTCCCATTCTTCAATTTCTCTAAGGAAAACTCTATATTCTGTCTTCTATTGTTCTAGACCAGTCCACTAGGTCTAGGGATTTCACCTTTATCCGCAATCGTAAATTCCGCATAACAAATTGGCAACTCCACTAGGAATCACTTCTTTCCCTTAGTGGTTTCCTTGACCTTAGCCCTCGTTTCACCTCTTCAACAAACCTTCATTGCCTCACTTAGATCTTGATTGACCCTAGGAAGACCCTTCTTTGAGCTTGGATTGATTTTTTGTGTCGTAATTTGGCAGGATCTACATCAGTGCTCCCCTTGGTCTGGAGATAGAGCGATGCAACGCACCCTAGCCTTCTTTGCACCTACGTTGCAAAGCACTGATGCCTTTTCTACACCTATGTTGGCCTGTGTTAGATGCAAAAAATTGTATTTTGTGCCTTTCTCTCTTATTTGCTTGGTTCCAACTAGTTTTCCTTCTGTTCTTGAGTGTGTCTTGGTCTCTGAAAAGCCTTCACTTTGTTTTTTTTTTGGTTTTTATAGCCTTTGATAAGAATTTGTTTTGATTTTCCTTTGTTCTTATCAATTAGGTCATTAGCAAACTCTTGCTTGGTCATTGATTTCTTGAAAGAATCAATATTATAGTCATCATTCTATATAGTTTCTTTTATCGGTGATTTAGCAAGCATCTTAGTTTTCATCTCATTTGAAAATTAAGTGGATTGAAAAGAAAAATATCATGCATTTTGCATTGCATATAGGGCTTTGATTTTGATTGGAATAGTGAAGTTGAGAAGATCGATTGTTGCACCACTTGTTTGTTGCATTGTTGATTGATTTCTTCTTCCCCTATTTAGCTAGATCTTTCAATGTTGAAAGGAAAATGAAAAATTTATTTTTGTCATATTAGTTGCATCATAGGTGTGTTCAGGTGACATTGATTTTTGAGCCTTTAAATTGAAACATAATTCAAGATAAACTCTAAAGTTCACTCCAATAACCTAAGGAGCATTTGAAACTTAACGACACACATAGAGGTCTATGCTAGAGATGTGTTCCAACGTCTTTAAACCTAGGAGCTGTCATTTCTTGTCAGCGTTGCAATCCGGGGGTGATATCCTGTTCCACATACATAAGTGTATCAGATCATTCTCCACATACCTTCGGGTATATCAGATGTCCCTCCACGCATAATAAGTATATTGGAATGCTCTCATCGAACGGTTACGCATCAGACGACACTACTACAAACTATGCTTCCATGTACCTTCGGGTATATTTTGGAAGTCCCCCCTAGGTTGCCATCTCGCCTTAGGTAACCCAGTCAGTCGCCTTGTACATTTTGATACATCGAATACAACATTCGAGGAGATTTCCTGCACGTACATAAATCCTTGGTTTACCAAGGTGGTATATTGCAGTTCACAGTTGCTTGGTAATCCCTTTTTTCCTAGCTACCCCCTTTATTTTATTTGTGTCTTTAATTTCTAAAATCAATTAATTGACCATGAATAACACCCTCCTCATGGAACAACTTCATAGTGGATCTTAGGTTGATATTAATGGCAACAGTTCCCGAGTCTACCAATCAAGGAAACCCATTTGACAGGAATCCTAGTCCTTTTCTTTCTTTTGGAAATATTGGTGATCCTTATATGGAAACATTGTCCCTTCTTGGATTTACCATTGGTTTGCCAGTTTGGTTGTTTTCGACCCCTATGGTTCTGCACGTCTAAACTGCTTCTCAACCAAGTCCTCCTCCACCTGAACAACATCAATCCCAAGTTGATCCTAAAGTTGCCCTTTGCCTTCTTCACCTATTGTTTCTTCATCCCTTTCTTTCTCCTCGCTTGGTGAAAGTCTTGATTCTAGTAACCAGGAGGCTAAGAAGAAGAAGAAGCAAAATAAGCAGGGTGGAAACCAAGCAACCATTGCTACCCATGCAACTGGTACAGAGAAACCTTCCAATCAACCCTACAAGGTGAAATTCCCTTGCAAGTTATGTAAGGGTGACCACCTTCTTAGAGATTGTCCTGGCATTCCCAAGGTATTAGAAGTGTGGTCCATCGGCTCACAACAACCTTTGTCGTCAGCTTCTGGAGATCATGCTGATGACAAACCTTCAACTAGTGATTGTAAGGTCCACGAGAAAAAGGGTAAAGTCAAGTTTCCCTATAAGTTATGTGAAGGAAATCATCCTATTCACCTTTTTCCTTATATGGATGAAGCCTCAAAAGTGTTGGAAAACCTTACAGCTTTTCAACCTCATCTTCTGGCTAGTTATCGAAAGCTTTCTCCCAATCCTCCACTAGTTGATGAAGTGGTTGATCAGAATGTGAATCCAATCAATCTCACCCTCTCTGAACGTGAATCCCATGAGTCTGTTCCCGCCCAATCATTGGTTGCGAAAATGGTTGACCCGGTTCCACCTTTCGTAGATCATACTTTTCTTGTAGAGAGTGAGTCTCATACCACTCAGGTTCCTCTCGTTTCTTCAGATGACAATGCACAGGGGGGAAATCCTCTCATTCCAATGATACAGGGGGACAGTTCTCTCATTCCCACAACACAGGGGGGGAATCCTCCCATTCCCATAACACAGGGGAGCAGTTCTCCTGTTCCCATAGCACAAGGGGGCAATTCTCTTGTTCCCATGATAACCCCTCCAAGTAGTATGGTCATTTCCTTTGATTGGAATTGACTGGCAAGATATCATCTTCCTCCTTATGTGCCCTTCCAGATCATAGTACATGCTTATAATATGCCCATATCTAGCACAGTCATAGACAAAGGCGCGTCTATTAGTATTTTGTCCTTAACTACTTGGCAAGATTTTTTGTTCTTCGCAGCATGTGCCTGTTATCCAGAATTTGTTAGCTTTTAATAGAGGAACCAGTCAACAGTTAGGTATCCTTCCTCAATTGCCTATTACTTTGGGAGGAAAGAATGTCTATAAAGATGTGATGGTAGTCCAAGGCCCTTTGGATTT
The DNA here is from genome assembly GCA_000404065.3 of Pinus taeda. Lineage (NCBI taxonomy): Eukaryota > Viridiplantae > Streptophyta > Pinopsida > Pinales > Pinaceae > Pinus > Pinus taeda. The sequence goes on from APFE030219537.1 coordinate 23,385, forward strand.
TAATTGACTCCTTGGGTGTGACTATGCTTATGTCAGGGGATCTCTTATCTCTTCACTCTTTTGTGTGACGTGTTTCCTGCATGAAGGAAGAATCGTGACCATGGACCAACTTTCATTCGTTGGTCCTAATTTGACTCCCAATCAAGCAACTTCCCTAAATGTTCCTTATATGCAAGTGGTATCTCCCTCACTACACGTTAATTATGTGGCAACCTATCCCATGCCTGTACCTACTGATGAAGATGAGCCTTTTATGTAACGACCCATTTAAACTAATTAACCAATGTAAAGTTTGGACTTATATTAAAATAGATATAATAAATATCTATATATAAAATATGAGTTAAACTTTAAAAATGAATATAACTTAATTTATAATAAATATAAAGTTAAAAACTTTATAATATATAAAGTTTAATTTCATAAAAAAATTAAAGTATATAATAAATAATTAAACATAAAATAAACTTTATAATAAACATAAAAGAGATTTAGTTTTATAAAAATAGAACCTAAAATTTCATTAAGGTAATAAAGTGATAAAACCTTAAACCCTCATACGGAGCGCATGAACAAAATCTACCAGAGGGATAAATATCTCAAGAGGAGATTTTGCATGCAGGGAAGTGTCGGGAGGAGAAAGAGCGGTGGTCGTAGGCTGGAAGGCAGCCACCGCCAAGCCTGCTATTATAAAACCAGTCAACTGAGTCGATCAACGGGGGGGGTGAAAGGCAGGAGAAAGGAGGAGAGCAGAGGACAGAGGTCAATAAGAAAACCAGGAATCAAGAGCTTCAATTGATCTGAGGTTCTGGGCACGGGGGCAGTAAGCTTCGGTGATAAGCTTGCTGGATTGGCTGGGAGGAATTTGTTTTCCGGTAATCGAATTAGCTAAAATAGAGAAGACAGCAGGAGAACAGGAGTAGGAGCAGATCAGCCGTACAGCAGTTCAGGTAAGCCTTGAAATCCCCTTTTCAACTCTGCATATTGTTGCTTATATCAGTTATTGGGTCTTTACACATGGTATCAGAGGTTTTTGTTCCAACCCTCCGACTGTATAGGCCTACGCTCGCGTAAATTTTTCTGTGTGGCTGAGTCTGTGTTGTTACTACTATTTCTGATACCCCTGCCCATCTCGCCAGCTGACCAGTTCTTCTCCCTGGATCGCTGACAAAAAAGAGATCCTCAACGAAATGGAAACGAGTTTTGCTCCCCGTATTGCTGACAAATGTTTCATTTTTCGCGCGATATAGAGAGCTAGCCCATCCTTTGTCGCTAGAAAATACATAGCTTTATGCGGCATGGAAAGCGAAACCCGCTGTAAAATTTGCATTTCTATGCAATGTGAGAAAACGAGTTCTTTATCCCCAGAAAATATACTTTCTTGTGCGATAAAGCCTCACCTTTACCCCTAGTAATTATCTGTCGATGAGCGAGATATCTCCGTCTGACTTTCTCAACGCCGAATCAAGGGAATTCTTATCAACAAGAATCGTTGATCCTCAATGATATATTGTGGCTAACAGAAAATGCTTCCTCTAAATAATCTAGCTAATCACGTGGCCTCCAACCTTCGGCCTATTAAAACACCCTCCTGTAACAAATAAATTTGGGTCTTTACACATAAAATTTGACCGCGTTTTCTTTTGCCAGCGATGCCACGTGGATATGACGGGGACTGGATTCGAAGATATGACCGCCAGCAATGTCAACACGAACCAGACGGACGCCATAAGTGTGAGATGTAATATGCTCCGAACAATGTTGCGCGAATTAAATATTAGAATATTCAAGAAACTGAATCAACCGAACGGCGGCAAATTCTGTCGGCCCTTCTCATAAAACACCGAGAAGGCCACGCAAAAGGCCGTTGTACTTACGATGGAGTCTGATGCGAACTCTCCCAATATTTCCGGACGAGCCAATTGAGCAGCCTCGTCCAGAGGTCAACTGTTTTAACACCGAATTGCCGAGCAAGAATCCGTGATTGGTAGCTTGTTCCCACTCCAAGAACATCCTTCAACTGAACCAGATAGTGGCACGGATGAGATAAAATGAATCCTTTATTTAACAAATAGCAACAAACTATGTTGTGCCAAATACTAATGGAATGTGAAACTAAAATGTTGCAGTTTTCCTTTACACAGATGTCAACAGACCGCAGTCTTGAAAACTGCATACATGTAAAACTCCATCTTTACCAATAAGAGAACAATACAAACAGCTTGCACAAAAATGCTGATCATCCTTATAGTTTTATAAACAAAAGTTATAGCGAAACAAGTCCATTGACAACTTATTGTGACCACCTGACATTTCAACATTGTTTATTATAACGTGTAAGATATAAGAGTGAAATGACGTGCACCATGAATCTTTTTTATATTTAATTAGAATTTGACATTGACAGGATACATGGTTAATCTGAGCTTTCTATAATGAATTGTAGAAGTTGTTGATTTCATGGTTGACTCAACGTGAAAGTAAATGTGATTTCACGATTTAACAAAACGGTACATAATCTGTCTCCAAGCTACACCTTTTCATGTAGAAGTATGGAAATCATAGTGCTAAGAAGCAGTTAACCAGGCAATCCCGAAAATTTTCTATTTAGTGGCATTCTCAAATGTACAACCCAAACAAGTTCAGCAACAAAAAAAACTCAACAGCAAGGCATGCCCTCAGATTGTTATATACTAGATTTAGATTTATCAATTCCAAGTCTATAGGTAGACGTTCACTCTATTGGTGACAAACGACGATGGAATTGATGCTCCCGACATAAGAGCTCTTGTTGAAGTTCTCTTGGACACTGGCCGCTATAATGTCAGTGTTTGCGCCCCTGATTCGGAAAAGTCAGCTGTTGGTCATTCTGTTACTGCACGTGGTAATATCATTGTTCGTCAAGTTGAGATCAAAGGAGCAACAACCTTTGAATTATCTGAAAACCATGTCTCCACAAAGCTGATCAAGAAATTTTCAAACTGCATGTTAACCACAAAGCAGTCTGAATCTCCTGAGCTTGCCTTTTGTGTTGTGCCTTTGCAGCAGTTAGATGTCAAGGAACTCCAGCCGACTGTGTTTCTTTAGGTCTCTCTAGAGCATTGTTTTCATGGTCAAAGCCCACACTGGTTATCAGTGGAATCAACGAAGGCTCCAATTGTGGATATCATATTATTTACTCGGGGACGGTTGTTGGGGCCAGAGAGGATTTCATTTGTGGGGTGCCTTCTATAGCCCTTTCATATAATTGGATAAGAGGTGAGAGTCATAATACAGACTTCAGAATAGCTGTTCAAGCTTGCTTGCCATTGATTGATGCTGTGGTGTCCCATATCATGAAAGGAAGTTATCCTCAAGGATTCTTCCTCAATGCTGATGTCCCTGTAAATCCTGGTCAACACAAGGTTTCTTGGAGAATTTTGTGTTGTCATGGGAATAGCCTTATGTTGCTCCAGGTGTGTCTTCAATAACTTGAATATATGTCACCTTACAGTCAACTGCCAATTTCTGGTTTCTAGACTTAGGATCATTAAACTTACAGCTAAAAGTTTTCTGCCCAAATATGATAAAAGTTGAACTTTTGATAGCACAAATTCCTATAAATCCTATTACAGTCGAATTGCATTTTGCATCAGCCATCAAAGCATTATGTGCAAATTATAAAAAACCACTTTCCAAAGCATCCTTTCAAGAGCAAATTGTACTAATTATATCCCTTTTGACGATTTTTTTTTTTTTTTTTTTCAAAAAAACAGAACTGGTTCCGGAATTCATAAATCACATTTCATCCTAAATTATTCCTCCGTTTAAACTCAATCTACTTTTATGAGATATTGATGAAACTGTATCTCTTCTAGATGTTAATCATGGCATGTCTATGGTAAATTTTAGGCTAAAAGTCAGACTAATAGGGAACCAAAACAACCCTTCTTTTACGGACTTAATCCATATCCAAGTAATTTATATTCAAAATATAAATATGTATGACCTCTCCTAAATGTAATAACTAGGTTGAGGTATGGTGGGTATGTTACCAACATACCTTGTAACGAAATATTTAACATTTATTTGTATGAGTATCATTAGGTAAATAAACTTTAGATGTCTTACCTTAGGAGCTAATAACCATACACTTCTGCATTATTCATATTAGGGTAGAAAACCCTGCATTAGGACAAGGATGTCGCGAGACCACCCTCCTTGACCTCGGTACCAGTAAGATCCGCCTAGCGGGTAAAAATAACAAAACTATACCCGTTTATGAATGTGAAGTCGCAAAAGAAAATTAGACGTTAAATTCGGTTGTCTACCTCACAACTTTGATAAAATTTTATTATGTGTTCAGGAACCATTACAATGGTAAAGACGTATGAGCGACGACGACGTGATCGGGCAGCATCACCACCATTAATGCCGCCACCGTCGCCATCATCGTCCCCATCATCACCACCCAGACCATTATCAACATCAATCGCCCCAGCGCCAGAGTTGACTGTGATAATGAACTCCTTGGAAGCCTTATTGGAGACATTAAAAGAATCCACTAAGGCTAAAAACAAAGAGGAATCTCATCATTTGGCTACCAGTTCAGCGGAACCAAAGAATTCTGAGCCCAGAAGATCGGGAGAGGACATCTCTAGGGAGCTTCAGAAAATCAGACTCCCGGAATTCTCAGGAGGTCGGGCAGGTGAACGCGCTGAAGCATGGTTGGAGGGAATGAATAGATGTTTTAGGTTAAGAGAATATTCGTCTTCAGCAAAAACAAAAATTGTCGTGTTTCAACTAAAGGAAAGTGCCTTGATTTGGTGGGGAAATTTGGAAAAGCAGCTACACCTTACATCAGATAATGCCCCTTGGGAACTATTTGAGGAAAGGTTTCGCGCAAAGTATTTACCTCCATACTTTCAACAGCAGCAAGCAAGATCCTTTCACACATTAATTCAGGGAAGTAAAAAGGTGGAAGAGTACGAGATAAGGTTTATGGAACTGGTAAAATACATTCACTACTTAGACTCAGATTAACGTCAGGATGAACGCTTTATATTTGGGTTAAATCCTCGCATCAGAGCCTTGGTAAGCATGTGGAAGCCATCATCAGTAGCCGAGGCAGTCGAATGTGGTCGTTATGCAAAAGAGCACCTGGGGATCAAAAAGGATATGGGGCCAACAGGGCCTGTCCAATCAGGATTTCCAGGAAAGACTCCCCGGAACTTCTTCAGAGGGGGTAGCTCGAGGCCACCGTACGATAACAGGTTTGCCCCAAGAAATATAGGGACAGGAGCTCCCATGGCAGTAAACACTATAGTCGCGGGATCATCAAACACCAGTCCCTGGGCATCTCAAAGGACCGCTAGTGGAGGGAGAAATTCCAGAGGAATCAACATGAGAGGACGAAGTTCGTTCTCTAGAAATTCACGCCCTGACTCAAGAGAATCAGCACCACTTAGTTGTTGGGGATGTGGGGGGCCGCACTTTCAACAGGATTGCCCCAGAGCTTCGTTGAATATATTGCATAGGACTGGGAAGGAACCAAATTCAGACAACCGAGGTAATCATAGAATTCATGCAGTGGTCGATCGCGACCAAGCAGCACATCAATCCATGGTAGTGGAATCTTTAGGTACTATCAATGGTATAAAACTCAAAATTTTATTTGATACTAGTGCCACAGATAGTTTCATTTCATCATATGCATTAAACAAATGTGGGCTAGCAGCTCGTAGACAAAATGATTTCCACCAAGTGGAAATGGCCTCAGGAGAACTCCAAACCGTGGGCTTGAGTGTGGATCAATGCAAAATTGACCTGGGGGTCTGTTCGACTAAACTGAAAGTTTATGTCACAGCATTAGGAACATATGATCTTATCATAGGTATGGATTGGCTAGAAGCTCACCGAGCTTGGGTATACTGTTATGGGAAAAGGATTCTAGGCATAGATGATGAAGGAGAAGCCATCCAAATTCAGGGAATCAAGAGGGAAGTCTCTTTACGCTACATTTCAGCAATGCAGATGAAGCGTTGTTTAAGGAAATGTTTCCAGGCTTATGTAATTCAAGAAGTAAGCCAAGAAAAAGGGTCGTCCCTAGGACAATATCCGGTGTTAGCCGAATTTCCAGATGTATTTCCAAAAGAACTACCTGGATTACCCCCGGTAAGAGAGTTGGATCTTACTATTGAATTAAAACCAGGTACCCAACTGATCTCTAAAGCACCTTATAGAATGACAGCTCCAGAACTTCAGGAACTGCAGATCCAATTGAAGGAACTACTGGATGTAGGGCATATTCGGCCCAGCACATCACCTTGGGGCGCTCCTGTAATTTTTGTGAAGAAGAAGGATGGATCTTTAATATTATGCGTAGATTATCGAGACTTGAATCGAGCTACAGTAAAGAATCAATACCCTATGCCTTGAATCGACAATCTTTTCAATCAAATGAAAGGAGCTGCTGTCTTTTCAAAAATTGACCTTCGATCAGGCTATCATCAATTAAGGATTTCTGAAAATGATATTTCCAAAACCGCATTCCGAACACGTTCTGGACATTATGAATTCACTGTGGTGCCATTTGGGTTAACCAATGCACCAGCTGTATTCATGAATCTTATGAATAGCGTTTTTCGTAAATACCTAGATCAATTTGTGCAAGTCTCATTAGATGATATACTCATCTATTCCAAGAATAGGAAAGAAAATGAAGATCATTTGCGGATAGTATTGTCCTGTCTTAGAGAACGCCAGTTGTACGGAAAACTATTGAAGTGTTCATTCTTTCAGGAAAGGATTCATTATTTGGGGCACATCATTTCAGGTGAAGGGATTTCGGTAGATCCTGAGAAAGTAAAAGCGATCATGGATTGGCCAATACCGAGAAATGCTCATGAGATACGAAGCTTTATGGGTTTAGCCGAGTATTACCGAAGATTTGTAGAAGGGTTCTCCAAAATCGCAAAGCCAATTACAACTCTTCAGCGGAAAGGTGTTAGGTATGAATGGACCGAGGAATGCAACAAAGCATTCTCCGAACTCAAAAGACTACTCACCAGTGCACCAATTCTAAGAGTCCCTGACATGGACAAAGATTTTACAATATGTACTGATGCATCCAAGTAGGGACTGGGTGCAGTATTGATGCAGGATAGAGGAGTAATAGCATATGCTTCCAGGAAGTTAAAACCTCATGAAGAACTCTATGCGACGCACGATTTAGAACTAGCTGTTGTAGTTCTAGCCTTAAAGCTTTGGAGACACTATCTAGTGGGACGAAGTTTTACACTTAAAAGCGACCATCAAAGTCTAAAATATTTGTTTACCCAAAGAGACTTAAATGCAAGGCAACGACGATGGAATGAATTTCTAAGTGAATATGACTTCGGGATATCATACATTAAAGGAAAAGAAAATGTAGTGGCAGATGCTTTAAGCAGAAGACCTCGGATATTTTCTCTCATACCCATTAAAGTAGACTTAAGACAACGAGTACTGGATCAACTTATAAAAGACAGCTGGTATTTAAAAGTAAGAGCAAGTCTTGAAGGTAACAAGGTAAAAGAATCGAAGTTCGAGGGATATGAACTAGAAAATGACGAAATCTTACGATTCCATGGAAGGATGTATATTCCTGATGATAAGGATCTTCGAGATACCATTCTTGGGGAAGCCCACAGAGCAGTTTATTGTGCTCATCCTGGAGTAAGGAAAATGTATGCGGAGACCAAGAAGCTCTTCTTTTGGTCAGGTATGAAGCGTGATATCACTCAATTTGTCTCAAAATGTCTGGAATGTCAGCAAGTAAAGGCCAATCATTGTCACCCAGCGGGCCTCTTTCAACCCCACGACATTCCTATGTCTAAATGGAAGACCATTTCTATGGATTTTATCACTGGACTACCTCTTACTTCTCAAAGACACAATGCCATTTTGGTAGTGGTGGATAAATTAACAAAAAGCACCCATTTCATTCCTGTGAGAGACACTTACAATGTTGTTGACGTAGCTCGAGTATTCATAAATGAAATTATCAGATTTCATGGAGTACCTAAAAAGATTATATCCAATAGAGATTCACGATTCACTTCTAGATTCTGGACTTGCATGCAAACAGCCTTAGGTACTCAGCTAAATTTAAGCACTGCTTACCATCCTCAGACTGACGGGCAGACTGAAAGAGTAAATCAAGTACTTGAAGACATGTTGCGAATGTATGTTATGGATCAGCAATCACACTGGGAAAAGTGTTTACCCTTAATCGAATTCGCATACAACAACAGTTACCACAGCTCGATTGGGATGCCTCCATTTGAAGCTTTATACGGCCGACCTTGCAGAACACCGTTAAGTTGGGACAGGTTAGAAGATCGAGTGATAATAGGACCTGAATTAATCCATGAAATGGAAGCGCAGGTAAGGCAAATTAGGCAATGATTAAAGGAAGCTCAGGATAGACAGAAGAGTTATGCTGATGCTCACAGAACTGATAGGAGGTATGAAGTAGGGGATCAGGTTTTCATCCGCATCAAGCCAAATAAAAGTACTATTCGATTCGGGAAAGGGACAAAGCTATCACCCTGATTTATTGGGCCATTTAAAGTCGTGGAAAGAGTGGAACCTGTTGCCTATCGTCTTGCCCTGCCACCTCACCTGCATAAAATTCATAATGTATTTCATGTTTCTGTATTAAGACATTATATAGCTGATCTATCTCATAACCTTCAATGGAAGGAATTGTAGGTGTCGGACGAGGGAGTCATATCGGTCGAACCTTTACGTATTCTGGAACGTAGGGTTCGACAGCTCAGGAACCGCCTGGTGGACCAAGTTAAGGTCCAATGGGACAAGTATAGTCCTGGATCCGCAACTTGGGAAAATACAAAGGACATATGTCAAAGATACCCTAGACTATGTCAATTTTGAAGGACATTAAACTATGTTATATATATTTTACTTCACTGCAATCAGAGACCCCGGACCATTTTTGAATGATTATAAATAAACGTGGAATTTTGTGACATAATATATGTTTAACTTCTGTTGGTACATGGATACCAAAACGATATGTGTGGTTCATTTTATTAATTCTAGTTGTCAAAGGAAAGTTAAACCAATTAAAGGGTTTTTACTTCTAATAGAAATTAAGATATTGTAAATTTATTTTATTTCTACATGTCCATATGATCAATAGAACTCAGGAAATGACTACATTTTAGATGGAAATCAAAAGACATGCATAGAGAATGGTAAAAATATGTTATACTGAATAATACATGAGTTATTTTGAATATGCTGATGCACATTTTCCGAATGCATGAGTGAGTGTATAATTGCAGATGAAAGTATATGATTCGATTACCGGGATGACCACGTGATGACAGAACCTCAGAACAATTAAAGCTCCAAGTGATTCTATGATAGGGTGCTAGCCCTAATTCTACTAGGAGGGGTGGAGGTATTACCCATTGTTTGTCCTCCGAACCCTGGAGTCATGGGAGGACTGTGCGAGTCACGCTCCCCTAGACGTGTGATGATGACTGTCGGATGCCTACTGGGAATCAGGTCGGTATAACAAACACTGTCACCTTAGAGTTTATGCATGGTTGAGTCAGTAAAACTGACGTCATGGCATACTCCAATAGAGGACGGATAGGATGGGAGCGGAAGAGATTAGGAAGGATAGGTTGATTTTAGAATAGCTTGGGAACTTGGATGGAGCAGGATATGTCCATTAAAACCTTAAACCTAAACTCTAACTTCGGGACGAAGTTTTCCGAAGGGGGAGTGTATGTAACGACCCATTTAAACTAATTAACCAATGTAAAGTTTGGATTTATATTAAAATAGATATAATAAACCTCTATATATAAAATATGAGTTGAACTTTAAAAATGAATATAACTTAATTTATAATAAATATAAAGTTAAAAACTTTATAATATATAAAGTTTAATTTCATAAAAAAATTAAAGTATATAATAAATAATTAAACATAAAATAACTTTATAATAAACATAAAAGGGATTTAGTTTTATAAAAATAGAACCTAAAATTTCATTAAGGTAATAAAGTGATAAAACCTTAAACCCTCATACGGAGCGCATGAACAAAATCTATCAGAGGGATAAATATCTCAAGAGGAGATTTTGCATGCAGGGAGGTGTCGGGAGGAGAAAGAGCGGTGGCCGTAGGCTGGAAGGCGGCCACCGCCAAGCCTGCTATTATAAAACCAGTGAACTGAGTCGATCAACAGGGGGGGTGAAAGGCAGGAGAAAGGAGGAGAGCAGAGGACAGAGGTTAGTAAGAAAACCAGGAATCAAGAGCTTCAATTGATCTGAGGTTCTGGGCACGGGGGCAGTAAGCTTCGGTGAGAAGCTTGCTGGATTGGCTGGGAGGAATTGGTTTTCCGGTAATCGAATCAGCTAAAATAGAGAAGGCAGCAGGAGAACAGGAGCAGGAGCAGATCATCCGTACAGCAGTTCAGGTAAGCCTTGAAATCCCCTTTTCAACTTTGCATATTGTTGCTTATATCAGTTATTGGGTCTTTACATTTTACTATTTATTCAACTTCTTTTGACCTTGACCTAGTAGGTGATGTGGTACATCATGTACTAGGAGCACTAGCGCCTGATCTTTCCATTGGATCCTTTGATATGTATCACTTCCAGAACATTGTTCTCCCATCTGATGAGAACTTCTTGAAAGCCATGGCCTCTGGGGAGCCATGATGAATATAAACAGAGGTTCCCAGAGCAGAGTTCCTTTTCTTGTGTCAAACTCGTTAAAAAATGAAATAAGGTGTCGGAGCAGAGTTCCCTTTTCTTGTGTCAAACTCCTTAAAAAATGAAACAAGTTTCCCGGAACAAAGCTCATCTTCTTGTGTCAAGCTCATTAAAAAATGAAACAAGGTTCCAGAGCAGAGTTTCTTTTCTTGTGTCAAGCTTGTTAAAAACTGAAACAAGGTGTCCCGAGCATAGTTTTTTTCCTTTGTCAAGCGCGTTAAAAAATGAAAAAGATCCCCTTCCAATTCGAGTCTTTGATTAGATCTCGTAAGTTCTCAGTCGAGTCTTTCACTTGATCTCGTAAATGAACCTTCATTCCATCCACCTGTTAGTAACCAGTAGTCTACTTAGGTGAATGAAATGAAGCTTGGGGGGCATGGCCCTAGAATCGCATTATTATCATGGGGGCATGAAAACTTATATCATGCATAGTTTTCCTTTGTTTCAAGCTTGTGTAAAAATGAAACCTCTCAAGCAGAGTTTTTTCTTGTTTCAAGCTTGTGTAAAAATGAAACTACTTTCAAGTACTCTCAAGCATAGTTTTTCCTTGTTTCAAGCTTGTGTAAAAATGAAACCAATTTCAAGCATAGTTTCCCATGTTTAAAGCTTGTGTAAAAATGAAACCATTCTCATTTTATCTCTCGTGATTTCCATTCTTATCAGTTAGTTTTTGCTAGATGAGTTTTGGTTTTCTCATTCCATCGTCACCATCTACTTGGCCGATCATATGCTTTCACTTGGTTGTTTTACCCTTTCCTAAGGAACTGCTGCGATGAGTGGTCTTATTAGCCAGCCTCTTGACCTCTACGTGTTTTGAGCAGTTCTATCATGACTGGAACCAATTGCTACCATTTATACCACTCATTACTCCAGGTGGAGTCCTCTTTCAGCTCTTTTCAGACTCCCTAAACATGAAAATATCGTCGAGCACTTGTCTTTTCGAACTCATTAAAGTAAATGAAAGGAAGTCTACTCAATATAAGTTTAACCCTTTTCCGAACTGAGATAGACTATTTATGAAAAAGGAATACCTTAGTTGAACATGGCTAAGAGGTTCTCCTAAGTATTGTTTTGAATTTTCTGCCTTTTTGGACTCAAGAGACTATTTACGAAAAGGAACCTTTGGAGTTTTCTTTTTCGCCTCTTTTTCAAACTCTCTAAACATGAAAAAGGAATCGAGTTAGACCTTCACTGGACTCATAAAAGCATCAAACAACAATGAACTCGTCAAACATGATGGGACCGAACCACTCCTTCTCAGGGTTCATTAAAGATACTCAGAGGGATTCATCTTAAGTATGAACTTACAAATCAAGCATATGTTATCTTCCTCAAGCTTGTCAAAAATTGAGAGGTACTGACCAGAAATGGTTGGGGAAATTAGGAAAACAGGGTACTCCACCTATTAATGGCAACAAGTCGCTCTTGAACATGACACTCTTCCACTTCATCTTCATGGTTGTTGGGTTGGGAAATTTGCTTGTCTTTTTGGTTCATCACACCATATCAAAGCCTCCACTTTCGATTTTGGGTCAATGTTACCTATTCCATTCAGTGTTGCCAATATGTTCAACATAATTCATTCAGTTGATATCTGCTATGATACTCTTAAGCCTCCATTCCATATATGTCGTTCCTGAACCAGTTCCACATCAACATCATTCTATCTCAAATCATGACACTTGTTTCATGTCATTGATGGGGGATACATCAAAGGCCCTCATGTTGCTTCCTGCCGACATCATCTCATTATCCAGGAAGTTGACTTAGAAACTCCCTTCGATACCTTGGAGCTTGCATACATCAATGGCAAGTTTCCTCGCTCTCAGCGACAAGTTTTCATCATTGTCCGTCGACCGAAAGATTTTGTAGTGTTCGACTTCAACTCATTCATTCACACCATATAGATTGTACTGCAATACCTTGAAAACCATTAACATTGTTGACCACTGTTAAGTTATGGTATGTTCTAGGCTTAGAGCAGTTCACTTATTTTTCTTATTATTATCCACAGATTAGCAATCACATGTACATTAAGTGAAGTGCAGATAGAACATTTAAACGATCAACAAAAAACAAGCCAAGACAAGAGACACAAGATGTGGCGGCTAGCCAGGGACAAACCCCAATATGGGGAAATCTTTTGATCAAATCTTCTTTTATCTTCAATAATTCAGTAGAGAGAAATAGTACAAAGATCTAATTTATATCAGCAGCAGCAAACCCTAGATCAAACTCGTCAAGTCTCCACCGATGAGTCGTTCACCGTGCACCAGTCCAAGACTTTGCCGCACATCAGTTCAAGACTTCGTTGTGCACCAGTCCAAGACTTCGCCATGCACCAGTGCCTTCGCCACGCATCAGTCCAAGACTTTGTCACCAGTTCAAGACTTTGCTGTGCACCAATCCAAGACTTTGAACGACCTGTTTCGGCTCGGGTGAGAGAGAGAGCCTTTTTGCGCAGGAGAGAGAAGAGACTCTTTTTCTGCGTAGGAGAGAGAGAGATATGATGAGTAGTGAGTGACCAAATGAGGAGGAGTCATCTTGTATTTATATCCAAACGTTGAAAGTGAATAGATGTGTTTGTTGGGCATCTAAGCCTACATAAGTTGCTGGCCGACATTGATAATTTGTCAATAATCAAAATAAATTCATATCTCCATAAATACTTATCGGAATTGAATGATCTTTAGATCAATCCTACACCTGTCGATGAGAGGAATCTAGGAAAAATATTATTAGCCATGAATAAGGTGACCCACATGGAGTTTGGCCCTAGTTTCCAATTTTAACAACTAGTCTATGTCAACTACCATATAGTAGTGCACATTTTTGTAAAGGAATTCCATCATGTTTGAGCACCCAGATATCCAGGATTCATTATCATCATTCGTCAGTTTATCAGAGTTGTAAACCCAAATTTTGCAAGTTTATTGTAAATGATGCTAGTATGATTGTTTAATTATGTAACAACACCTAGGTAAGCCTTTGATCTTGGCAAAGGATTTCATTCTAAGAAGTTTTTTAACCTCACTGAATTACGTGTTTCTAAACACAGATAATCGATAGAGTTTCTCTTCCAGCTTAAACCCCAAAGCTAGGGTGGAATTCATTGACAAGGTCTTAAGTAAGTTGTAGTGTTATATCGAGCCTTTTGTAAAAGTGTGTTTGGGAATATTTTAAGCACATTTGACTAAATTATTTTATTACAAACACACTTGGTCTATACTAGATCATATTGTCACAGAAATGGGTAAATTATTAAGGGTCTATGTCTAAAGGTGTTTTCCCTTTTCAAGGGTTGAATTAATTGTAATATCTTGATGTAAAAATATTTTGGTGCATGGTCCCTCATATTTAGACACCATGGCTAAAATATTTAAGGGTGGGAAAAAGTATTAATATCCTTTAGTTTCAATTAATTTTTTTTTGCTAAATTAAATTAAAATCTTAAGCCAAAAAATTAATTAATTTTGAGTAAAAAATAATTATTTTTATTTTTGGTTTTCTAACAAAAAGCGGCAAAAATATTAGCCAGAAAATGGTCAAAAACTTAAAATTGAGATAAAATAAAATTCTCTCCAAGTGGCAAAACGAATTTTGGAGAAAGTGGTCATTTTCAAGGAAGAATTAAATTGACAAACCCAATTCTAGGGTGAAAAAGTCACAAGAAATTATTTAGGACTAGAAAAAAATTATTTTGTCAAGAAAATTATATTTTCTGGGTCAGTTAATTGAAGAAAAATCGTGGGTCCAAAAGAATTCCAAATTCCAAGGTCCTTTTTCAAGGAAAAGATTGTTTTTTTAACAGAAATTGGGCTTATGGACCAAGGTGATTAAGTCAACAATGGATTTTTGAGGAAAAAAGGTCAAAATAATATTTTTTGAACCAGGAAAAAAGGGAAATATTACAGAATTCGAATTTCTTCATCAAGATCAAGGGACAAGATTTATTTTAGGCATGGATCAAGCACCAAGTAGTTGTTATTATCCAAGATCAAGTAAAAAATGTGCAACTTCTTGGACCTAGCCGTTTCCCACTTGGAGGGGATTTAGATTTCTCTATTTTCTATATAAGGAAGCTATTTGCTCCTCATTTGACACTGAAAATTTTGTAAAGAAGCTTTGAGTCAAGCTTTGCTGCTATAATATTTTCTAGAAATAATAAAAGAGTATTTGGGGTTTATTCATCGTGGTGTTCCTCTTTATTCTTCTTGTGGGTAATATTTTTTTGAATCATATTCTTAACGTTCACTGAATAAAATTTCATAAGTTATTATTTCATTACCCAATTGTTGGATTAACTATTTGCACAGTTATCTTGCACTAGTTATTGAGCTTAGAGAAGCATTCTAAGTTGATTGATCTAGCAGATATCTCTAGATCTTGAGATTTATTGTGTTATCTAATCTCTAGTGATCTAATAACATGATCTTAAGTGTGTAGAGAATTTTATGGTATTCAGATATTGGGCTTGAGGGGAAGTCTTTGATTGGACCAGCTAACTCCCAAAACAAGAAAGCTTAAGAGCCCATTGTGTTAAACTTCAAGACTTATCTAACGATTTGTTTTGCAGAGATTTGGCCATTACTCACCAAAATTGTTATTTCTCTGATCTATTTGAATCCTTTGTGCTCCAATTGATAGATCTGCTAATTAGAGCTATTAATCACTAGACAAGGGAATGGAGTTGGACTCATGTTCCTCTTGATCTAGTCCATTATTAATATTATAGATTAATTTTGTAAATAATTTTTATCTAACCCTTGTACATTTATTTTTTTCATTTTTTTTGCATATAGCATTTGGGGTTTGTTTAATTCTTGCAGATCTGAAGAGGAGGATTAAAATTGGTTTGGGGATTTCTCTAATAAAATTTTGCAGGTGGATCTGATCCATTCTTCCCCGAAGTATTCTAATTGTAAAGGGATCAACTTTGTAAGCTTGAGGAGAGATTTGTATCTAAAATTCCTAGTCATTGTAATCTCTCTTTAAGTTTTGAGGAGTCCTTCCTTCTTGTCTTGAAGGGCTTCCTTCCCATGTAATTTTGATAATAAAAGATATTTTTTTTCTCTTGAGGAGCTTGGGACTTGGATCCCTTCACATCCTCCATCTCCTTATTTCAAAAGGAGAACTAACATAATAACTTATTTCTGCCTACTAACTTGCATTTGCATTCTAACTCCATTTTACATTGCATAGTTTAATTTTTTTGTTGCATTTCATCATTTTGAAAATCATTGTTAGCAATCTCTGTCTTTTAGTTATTAGTGTTGATATCATTAAATTTCACTTGCTCCTATTCTCTATATCTCATAGGTGAAGAATGCTCTAATAAATGCTATAACTAAAGAATTTTGAAATTGTTATCATTAACATTGTTTCATTAAGAGATCTTAAGTTTGCTTCATTGAGTTGCTACTGGAAATCTTGTAGCGTTGTGAGCTAAGTTGATATGTCAATAGATTTTGGTTATAGGTGGTTTACATCCTTACATTGAAGCATATTGTCATTATCTCATCTCTTTGAAGCAATGTGGAAAAAGTCGAAGTCGAAATTAAATCAGCAAGGGTCCAAAAGTTGAAAAACTCGTTGAAGTCGGGAATTTTTTTTAAAAGTCAGAAAAATTTAAAAAACACAAAAATATTCATTTATTTTTTATTTTTTTTAGCATCTAGAGTATCACAACATCAAATAAATGCATTTCCACATAAACATGTAAAGAAAGCTAATATATAATATGTATATGAAGTCTAGTGCTACATCACATATCAAAATAGTGAATCAACTCCCGAATCTTGAGTCTTGTCTGAGTCTCAACTCTCAAGATGGCTGACTTTTTCAGTCAACTCCCGATAAAATCGGGATTAATTTGATTAAATTGCAATTTTTTTGGCAGTGAAAAAGTCTACAAAAAATTGGCTGATTTAATCCTTTTGCTGAAAAAATCAGGTTTTTGGGATTTAATCTAGACTTTTTGTCGACTTTTTCCACACTACTTTGAAGGTGTCTAACTTTGTCATCATTTGCATTTGCATCCTAGTTTAGATTGCATCCTTAAAATATACCTCCAAGCCTAAGCTTGGTTGAAAGAAAATTAGGACCACCTTTCTTTTGTGGCGTGTGAAAGATAGACCCTCTTTAGTGGTTAACACGGTGACCTGGCAGTCTTGAGAGCCACAGTCCTTGCAGCGTCGGAGATATCGGGTGGTTAGATCTCAAAGGGAGGGACCGTTAATCAAGCCATAGCTTGCTTCGCCTTTCTTTCTCTCAACAACTTACTCTAGGGACTAGCCTCAAAACGGCTAGGAGGAAGGATTCATCTAGATTAGGCATCTTAATTAAAATCAACCAAGATTTTGCCTTTCACATTAGCTTAGAACTTACATTCATTTCTTGTTGATCATTGGTGATTGGAACTGTGGGCTAAATTTATAATTTACAAGTTTATTGTATCTTGAAATATCATCTTTTCTTGAAATTGTCTTTCTTTAAGGTTCATTGCTCATCTATCTGGTTATCTTGGTCTTTAATTTTCTATGCTAACTCTTCTTGCAGCATTATTGTTATTGTAACTTTGAGTATCTATTTCTTGCAAGTCTCTAAATTTTCATTGAGCATTCTAAAGCCGTCGGTCTGTTACATTTATATCTTGTATCTGCCTTATTAATCCTAATTACATTTGTCTTAATATACATTGCTCATAAACACTCACACTTGCTTTAATTAATAATCAAGTTACACTAATAATAATTGTCTTTCCCTTTATCTCCTCGACTTCTTGTTCCAACAATTTTTCCCTCATTATCATCCTTAGGGACTACCCCCCTTGACTTAGCTAGGAGAGAGTCTAAACAGAGTGAATAAGGATTTAGAATCATAGCCCCTTGTTCTGAGCATTACGCCTTTGGTGTACACTTCAGGCGACAATA
This sequence comes from Pinus taeda, assembly GCA_000404065.3. NCBI lineage: Eukaryota > Viridiplantae > Streptophyta > Pinopsida > Pinales > Pinaceae > Pinus > Pinus taeda. The sequence goes on from APFE030219537.1 coordinate 41,092, forward strand.
AAAATCATTGGTGGTTTCTCTCGCATCTGTTAACAACTTACATCATTGGATGGTAATTAGATGGTGTCTACCATGTTCGACTCTAGCTCATTTATTTGCATGGTTAGACTTGTACATAGGACGATCGAGTGAACAAGATAGAAGACCTCGGATCTAGTTTCATCCATCTGGGTTGCGCTTTCAGGATTAATACAAGATTACAAAGTATGATGGCTATGATCATACAAATAGTCATCCAAGCATGGGCCCACTCTCTATCATCAATGAACAGACTTCTTGATCATTGTACATGTCATGTTAGCTTATGTGTTGAACATGGGTATGCCTCCCTCAACAAAAATATCATGATGAAAATGTATTGTAACAAATGATGGTCTCGACCAATTGTTCTTGATCCGAACTTGTCACAAGGTAAAGCACTTCAGTCATCAGCTACCGTTTCTGACTTTGCGCTTTAGGGGGCAATCTGTTATAGGCTATTTTGTCGCATCTGGTCAATAGGCCCACAAACTAGATCAATCCACATCCGTGAACATGTTGTCATCATCCCTACACAAAGCCCTAAGCATGACCTTTCCAAATGACTGAGATTCTACGTCTAACTGCTAAAAATCAATGCTTTTAAGCCCCAGCGCACCATGTCCCTTTGGAGACCTGCATTTAGCACAGGTTTCTCCCTTCTGCACCAACATTGATCAGCACTAATTTCTCCTTGTTAGGGGTGCGCTGATTCTAGAAATTCGAAAAAATTAAAAAGATTTCCGAAGTTTCCTTTTCTAGAAGCTTCCAAAGGTTGTTTTAACCATTTACCTTGGATAAGAAGCTCGAGTCCTATATGATACCACCTTGGAGGCTTCACCTCTTATCCCTTGAGCTCATCCTCCCATCATAAGTGGATCTCAAGCTCATTATGGTAAATCCTAAACTACCATCCCTCTCCTATAAATTTACTCCCATCTACAACATCAGGGTTGTCTTTTGGAGACTGATCATGCCCTCATGCTGCTGCCTTGAATCTAAGAGAGTCATCATCTTCATGCATTAGGGTGACATTGAGGTGTGCTTTGTGACAAGGAAGGACAAGTCAACCTGGGGAGATCTCCACAAGATCAGCTACTATTTGTGGTTGTAAACTCTCTTCTATTTCTATTAATACAAAGATAATATTGTTTTCCTATATGTGTTATGTTATATTTACAATCATGTATTTCAATACCTTGCTAATTCATTAAATAGAGTAATTGAATTATGCTACGTAGATGTTGTGGATCCTTGGCTTGTTTTGGTTGAATGTGCAGGTTCTAATTATAGCAATCGGAGCTACGATTGGAGTTTACAAGCCAGGAGGAAACTAAAGCTTGCGACGGATTCCAAGTAGGCTTCTTTCCCATTCTTCAATTTCTCTAAGGAAAATTCTATATTCTTTGCCTTCTGTTGTTGTAGACTAGTCCACTAGGTCTATGGAATTCACCTTTGTCCAAAATCGTAAATTCTGCATAATAGATCGTGCTACCACTCAAACTAGCAGGGGTCGTAGGAGGGGATTCTATGGAGCAACTACTAGGTCAAAGGGCAACAATGGAGCAATAGCCCACTGTCACCTCAGCTAAGGCTCCCAACTCTTTACGGACTTTCATTGATGGGAGGAGACCTAGTATGAGGAATCACAGAGATGAATAGATCAATGAAAGGATGAAGGGTAATTAACAAGGCCCATTCATAGGAGAGACTCAATAATATGGCATTTTTGCTTGAAAAGCAAGGTGATAAGCTCTCTAAGAAAGGCTAAGAGGATTCTTGAGACTAGGGCTTGGGAATATATCTTGTCAACGAGCTCCCTAAACCCGAAAATCCTTATGGAGAATTGGCCTTTATGTGATCTTTGTGAAATTAGAGTTGTAAAGCTGCAAGACCACAAAGGGCCAAGTGGACCCAAAATTAAGTCAAGGATATGGAGTTGATCAACCAAGGAGGTGTTTGACCTAATTATGGAAGAGAAGAGGATCAAAGAAAAAAAATTCTTTTGAGAATTTAACGCAATGATTCAAATGAGGATACTAGCCAAGGGAAACCTAAGGGAAGAAATGGTCCTTGAGCTAGGGCTTGCTATATCTCGGGATCTCATTGTCGAAATTGCTTCAAATTTGGAGGGCCTCTAGTGGAAATCCCAGCATAGTCATGGACCAAAAATCTAGGTGTTTTGATGGCTACAATGAGATTTATTCGATGCCCTAAGTGACCTATGGTGGCTAGACCTAGAAAGAGAAAGACGGGGGCAGAAAAATAAGTTTTTAGGTGACCACCAGTGGATGGATTAGTGCCTTGCCTTTGGGAGAGATGGAGTCAAGATGAACTTATGATTTGGAGGGACTATATGCAATCAAGGAGACCTCTAAACAACTTTGCATGGCAATTAGGGCATGAGAGTAGCTGGCAGAAGGTTTTATACTTCGATATGCAATAATTGATGACTTATCAATGTATTTTATGTTGATTTGGGGTAGCATCGGATGTGCTCTAGCCATGAAAATTAATGGAGAGGCTAAAGCGCATGAGATCTCCAAGACCCAAAAATGGTTTGGACAAATTGTACCCGGTTTGGAAGATATTAAAATAATTAATATTTTTAATGGAGTTCCTAAGTCTAAACTTAGGAAAAATAAAATATTAAAGGTTATTAATATAAAACTGGGTTAGAAGGTTCCAAAAGTCATGGATCAAGCCAAATCTAATCTTAGCTGTTGATTAGAGATTTAATCTCAGTCGTTGAAGGACCAACGAGAAAAGTACAAGAGGAGGCTTGAGGGTCAGTTGGAGAACACACCAGAGTGATCAGTCATTCGATTTTCTATAGCAGGGTTGCTAAGCAAAGTCGAATCAGTGATCAACAGCGAGGGGCAGTGAGTATTGGGCAGAGAGGCAGAGACAGTGCCAAGAGACCAGCGCAAAAGCAGTGAGTGAGAGGCAGCAACCAGAGCAGGCCACATAGAGCCCAGCAAAGACAACGCAGAGGCTAGAGGGACTGCGTCATCCACGCAGAAGGCTGCAGGAGTGACGCAGAGGATCCCAGAGGCTGCGCAATGCCTCAGAGGGTTGACACAAAGAGGTTTGAGGCTGACACAAAGCAGTAGGAGGCTAACATAAAGGCCAGAAGGGCCAGTGCAGAGCTTCAGAGTTGCTGGAGAGGGTTTCGTGGGACAGGTTTTCTGAATACCTGTTTCCGAATAGAGAGGTATTGTTGCCTTGTATTTTTTCTCTGTCGGGTGAGTTAGTTAGGCACCTAGTTGTACTCAAGGAAATAGTGAATAATAATATACCCTCATAATAGCTACACTAGTTTTCCCACATTGGGTGTTTCCGGGGACATTTGTCCAAAAATAATGGTGTCACTTGTGTGTTTGTTTTCTTTCCACTATTGATCTGTAGATGTTGTCACTATATTGTGTTTATTTCGGTATTTAAATATTTTAAATAACTTGTTCAGAATTTACAAATAGAAGAAATAAACCAACAAAAAGATTAACTTCTAACGGAAAGACTTAGAAAATTCAACATGGTATCAGAGGGTGTTTACAGATCACAAGAGAGCTGAAGGCATCAGCTAAGCAGAGCATTTGCAACAGAATTAGTTGTCCCGAGTGACAAGAGTTGATCCTTGCAGAAGCGACAGAGGAAGGGTTGACGCAAAGGGACTGCATCATCAGTCCGGGCGAGAGAGAGGCCAACGCAAAGGCTGAGGAGGGTAGAGAGAGGCTCATGCAGAGACCAAGAGGGTTGACGCAGTGGCTGAGGGAGCTATTTTTGCCAGTGTCGAGATTGCGCAAATCCTAGAGGCTTAGTCCTTCAGTTGTTGGGGCGTAGGAAGTTGTGGGCAGTTTGCAAAAGCAAAGTTGGTGGGGTACTATGGTTAGAACAGTACCTAACAGGGCAAAACCAAGGTAGAAGGAGTTGCTGCCGAGGCGAATTTCTAGCCAAGGAATTCGTATTAGTGTTGCAGTTGCACAGATGATCAGAGAGAGGCAACTTGACGATTGGCAGAAGGATTTCCAGCGGGGAAATCGAGACTCAGAGGGATTCTAACAAAGAACTTCCAGGCGGGAAGTAGAGAGACTCAGCAAGATTCGAGGATAGAAATTCCAGAGGGAAGTAGAGAGACTCGGAGGAGTCAACAGAACAGAAGAGAGATGGTCGTGAATGCACTGAAAGATCAAGATAGGTTGGACGGGGTGTCCAACTTTGTGGTCTAGAAGGCTAGGATCTTGTCCATTCTAGATAGACATCGCATCAAGGGCTTCGCCTTGAGAGTAATGGCTATCCCAGTTGACCCGGTAGCTAATGAGAGGTACGATGAGGCAATGGCCAAGGCAAAATGCATCATCCTTGATGGGGTCAAGGATCATGTGGTCCAACATATTGCCAAGAAGGAGACGACAAAGGAAATGTGGGATACCTTGAATACGTTGTACCAACATATTCCGTGTAGAGGAAGATGCTACTTGAGAATCAACTATGGTCATACTAGATGCAGAAGGGAGAGCAGATAGATATCTTCCTCCGTCGATTGAAGGAAATCCGGGACCAACTGACTTCCATATGGGCCACGCCAGATCAAGAGTTGATGGTGAGGACCGCACTAAACGCAATCTTCGAGTGGGAGACATTTTTCCAGAGCATACTGGGCAGGGCGAATCTTCCAAATTGGGAAGAATTATGGGCAACTCTTCGCCAAGAAGAGATCAGACGACTGACCAAGACGGGAAGTAGTAGCAAAGGAGTCTGGATCAAGAAGGAAGAGGAAGAGGATGCAGCTGAAGCATCTACGGGAAAGCAAGGGAAGAGGAAGAAGAAGGACCTCTCCAAGGTCAAGTGCTTCCATTGTGGGGAACTAGGTCATTATGCAAACCAGTGTCCGAGGAAGAAGAACAAGGGAGAGGTGTCTGACTCTAAGCAGTGCCAACGAAGGCAAAGAAAGAAGTAGAGGAGGATGACGATTGTGCCATGAGTGCTCATGTGCCACTAGAGAAGAAGTGGGGAGACATTGAGCTATAGTCAGGAGGACTACAAGCGATGAGGGGCAGGATCCTTGAGGTACCCAACCTCTTGGATTATACCTTGCTACAGGAGCCCCAAAGAGAGAGTAGCAGGACTAGTGGATGTTGGTAGAGCCGGATGCGGATGAAGCGGTAGAGAGTACTACAGTGCAGGAGTCCCAGGCAGCACAGAGCTAGCAGGCTGGAACAGTGCGAGAGGCACGGAGAGTGTTACACCAATGAAAGATGGCACAGAGAGGTGTGCAAGAGTGCGAGATGCAGGGAGTTGTTGCAGCAGCGTAGATGTCAGTAGAGGGAGCACTTGCTAGCGACAGAAGGAGCTTCAGCATCGAGCCTGTTTCTAGCTTGACAGGGATGTTAGAAGTTGGGTGGGTCAGTTACTTCTCAGTAACTGAATTGCAGCGCAGTAGCAGTATGCAGTAGCAACATGTAGTAGCATGATGCAGCATGATGAGAGGGGGATGTAGTGCAGATGCAGTGTTGGGAGGATGGACCAACAACAGCATGGATGCAGAGGGAGCTGTCATACAGATGCAATAGTAGCAGTGGCAGGGCCATGGGTAGCAGTACAGGATGTAGTAGTGCAGAGGATGTTGGGCGAGGAGGCCTAGCATCAACACAGGTACTGGTGCATGATAATCAATGTGATGCTCAGTGAGGAGTATTACTAAAGGACAGTCCTCGCTAAGAGGGAGTGTTGATTTGGGCTAGCATCGGATGTGCTCTAGCCATTAAAATTGGTGGAGAGGCTAAAGCACATTAGATCTCCAAGACCCAGAAATGGTTTAGACAGATTGTACCCGGTTTGGGAGATATTGAAATAGTTAATATTTTTAATGGAGTTCCTAAGTCTAAACTTAGGAAAAATAAAATATTAATGGGTATTAATATAAAACTGGGTTAGAAGGTTCCAAAAGTCATGGATCAAGCCAAATCTAATCTTAGTCGTTGATTAGAGATTTAATCTCGGTCATTGAAGGACCAACAAGAAAAGTATAAGAGAAAGCTTGAGGGTCAATTGGAGAACACACTAGAGTGATCAATGATTTGATTTGCTAGAGCGGGGTTGCTAAGCAAAGTCGAATCAGTGATTAGCAGCGAGGGGCAATGAGTACTGGGCAGAGCGACAGAGACAGTGCCAAGAGACCAACGTAGAAGCTGTGAGCAAGAGGGAGCAGCTAGAGCAGGCCACACAGAGCCTAGCAAAGACAACGCAGAGGCCAGAGGGACTTCGTCGTCCACACAAAAGGCTACAAGAGTGACTCAGAGGGTCCCAGAAGCTGCGCAATGCCTCAGAGGGCTGACGCAGAGAGGTTTGAGGCTAAAGCAGAGTAGCAGGAGGCTAATGCAGAGGCCAGAAGGGTCAACACAGAGCTTCAAAGTCGTTGGAAAGAGTTTCGTGGGACATGTTTTTTGAATACTTATTTCCGAATAGAGAGCTATTGCTGCCGTGTGTTTTTTCTCTTTCAGGTGAGTTGATTAGGCACCCAGTTGTACTCAAGGAAATACTGCATAATAATATACCCTCAGAATAGCTGCACCGGTTTTCCCGCATTGGGTTTTTCCAGAGACATTTGTCCAAAAATAACGGTGTCACTTGTGTGTTGTTTTCTTTCAGTTGTTGATCTGTAGATGTTGTCACTGTATTGTATTTATTTCAGTATTTAAATGTTTTAAATAACTTGTTCAGAATTTACAAGTAGAAGAAATAAAGCAGCAAAATACAGATTAATTTTCAAACGGAGACTTAGAAAATTCAACATTTTCAACAAAGATAACCTCTAGGAACATTCACCCATTCATACATGACACATGCAATGATGCAATGCTACAAAAGATCAAAATTTCCAAAATTTCGCGTAGAGTAACAGTAAATTTTAGACCTATATAGCGAAAATCCCAACCACATTCATGTGACAAAGAAAATAACAAGAATAAGCATGAAAAAGATCACTTGCATGTACCATGAGTATATCCAATCATCAAATTATGTCAATAATGAAGCTCCAAGACCAAGAAGATAGAATCCAAACATCAAAATTCATTCCATGAAACCAAACTCGTCCTCGAAAAGGGAATGTGAAATTCTCACAAGAGCTAATAACCCAATCCAAATGATGAGAGAAATGAATCACCGCTCATCTATTTATACCATCTCTAATGAGTTTGATTTGCCTAATTGGCCTAATTAAGCCCCAAATAATAAAATAATGTGCAATAATAACATCCCATGGTGATAAGCCCACCAAGATAGCTCAATAACATGAAAAATAAACCTCTCAAGAAGGCAGAATGATCAATAAAATGAGTTGTTGGGCCCTTAAGGAGGCCTAATGAAGTCCAGAATATACCATGGTGAGAAAATGGACTCCAAACATAGTGGACAAGGGATTGGCCCTTTGTTTTCCAAGCAAGTCATTGTGGTGCTCCCATGCAGGTGTGGGGGCACAAGGATATCCTCATGAGTCTCCAAGTGGAACGAAAATGCCTGCAAACCATTTGTAAGGGCTAGGATGATAACATAAGCCCTCCCTTTGTCTCTTGCAGTGAGACACACCTTCATATGGATCCTGGAACATCTACCAAGTGTATGGTGAAAGTGTGGAGCTAGTTGGGCATGCTGAACCAGGGGCATCATCTTCATCCAAAAGGTGGAACACAAGCAATCAATGAGCGGTGTTGGGGATCCATGAAGTACTCTCTGCTATGGTGGAGGCCCACGGCTCTCAACGCTCTCCTTACAAGTGCCAATGTGACCCTCTATGTTGGAAAATGTAACTATGTTTGGTCTTCATTAATGTACTTGAGTCATCATGTAATGTACTTGCCAAAAGAATAAAGAAAAGAATTATTATTATTATTATTATTATTATTGTGACCTATTAAAGCATGGGTTTCATGCTTGGGTCACCTTGTTTTAGGTGAAAGTATCCATTGAGGATTTCTAGGATTTATTCTGAGTCAATAGAGTCATTGTACTTTTAAAGAGACCCTTCTTGGGCTTTTGGATCATGTAAAAAGGATAAGTATTGAGTAAAATATGAATTATGTAATCTCCACACCATGTCGACCTAGAAGAAGATCAAGTCGGCCTAAGGACCCTATTTGACCTCACATGGAGACTATAAAAGCAAGATCACCGAATTCATTTGGAGCATCATTCTCACACACAAGTCCAATTTCTCTTGTAGTTGGGAAGAAGTGCGAAATTCTCTTGTAGCTAGGAAGAAGTGCGAAGTTCTCTTGTAGCTGGCAAGAAGTGTGAAGTTCTCTTGTAGCTGGGAAAAGGTGCGAAGTTTGTTGCCAGGAAGCCGAAGTGAATGCGAGTTTGGGGAAGTCTAAGGAGAAAAGGAAAATCAAAATTTTAGTGTTTCTCTTTCTCTGTTAAGTGCTCTGGATTGGGAGATCGAAGTCTTCGAATTTTGTCTAGGTTCAAAAGCTACTAGTTGTCGTAAGTTGCTGCCTAGATGAAGTTGCTGGAAAGAGGTCGAAATTCTGGGACGCTAACTTGGTTTGGAGGGTGTTGATTAGTGTAGCTTGGGAGGTACTCCAAGCCCTAGGGTTCAGCGTTTGGAGGGAAAAGCACGAGAAAGGCAGCTTGTGGGCTTGGAACGCAAGTATGGGGTTTTGCACCCATCAATGTTTGGTTCAAAACTATGATGAATTTGAGCTTGGAAAAATTTGAGGTGATAGAGCTTGGAGAACTGATTCCAACGCTCCAAAAATCACTCAAATCGGAGCTCTAGAAACGAAGTTATGAATTTTTGAAGTTGACTAGTAATTATTGGTTTTCAAGTCATGTAGGCTTGATGTAAAATTCATCCAATAGATGGGTCTCTTCATGAATTCGTGGAGCCTCATTTTGTGTATAAATATGAGGTTTATTAGAGTCATTTAGGCATCTATCTTGTGCAACATTCATCCAAGATAGATCTAAAATTCGGATGCCCTAGCCACAACAAGAAAGGGCCAAGGGACAGCAGGAGGATAAGTTTGAATTGGAGGCCGAGGAGCAACGTGGGAGAGGTCTGATTGGAGGTCGAGTTCTAGGCATGATTGTAGACCTTCTAAGGGTTGTTTGAAGCCTAAAAGACAATTGTTCTAGGGTCAAGATGTTGGGCTGCTAGGCTAGGGAGCAAGGGACATTACACTGTTGATTAGGAGTTGTTTGGGCATTGTTTTGAAGGGTTGTTCACTACAAGACTATTGTGTGCTAGACCGCAAGCCATAGCACCACATCAAGGGCTTGCATAGGGCTTGTTAAGGGGCCAGTGTATGCCCTAAATAACAGCGCAACAAGGAGGAGTCTCTAAAGGGTATGTTGCAGTGATTAGAGGGTTGTTTGGGGACTGTCAAAGGAGTTAAAGGTTGCCGCAGGTGCCCTAACCAGGACTGTCACAAACAACAGTATGCAAACATTGAGGACAACAGTGTTTTGTGGAGGAACGTTGGGTCAAGAAGTGACCAGTTTGGATCAGATTGACTTGAAGCCTGTGAGAGCCAATTTGAAGACGAGATTGGGTGATCGTGTTTCTTCATTGGAGTAGATCTTAAAGTGACATGATTGGGTACCTTATATCTGATTAGAAGGCAGTATGTTGGATACCCAAAGTAGACCTAGAGCAGCAGACAAGAAGGACATTGTTGGTGCGTGATTGGGTGAAGTATTGCAACCTTATGTGTAGCTCTTTTATGGACGAAAGAGGCTACTAGAAGGCAGATTGGAGCTCGGGAATTAGGCCTACCCAAAGAGAAGTTTGATGAGCCCGTGTTCATTGTAGCAGAAGCGACTTGTAGCAGTGATAGGTGGCATCCATCTTGGAGTTTCGATGTATAGTGACCTTGATGGACAAAGGCATTACTAGTGAGCAGTGCAGGAGCGAAGGACCAGCAGGACAAGATACGACATCGAAGTTGCGACAAAGTTTGTTATTGTATCTTGTATACCATAGATTGTTGTATTATTTAGATTTGGTTTAATATAACAAAGATTGGGATTGTACAATATTGTACAATTTCATTAAAACTGTGTATATTTGTGCATATGTGATTTACTGTTTTATATTTCCACTATGAAAAGTAGTTTATGGTTGAGATTCTTGGTTTAATAGCATTAGTGATTTTAAGACTCTAACCTAGACCCAAGGTCATGGAAATTCAGCATTGTATCAGAGCGTATCTGAGCTACTTTGGAAGTAAGTAAATCAGAGTTGTGCACAGCGAAGTACAGCGTGAGAGGGAGTTGGTCACATTGTGAGTGAAGGGTTCACTACAATGTCGAAGTTGCAGGCAGGTCTCTGGTATGAGGACAGGTTGGAGGGGTTGTCCAACTATAGTCCTTAGAAAGAAAGGATCAAGTTGGTCTTACAGGTCAACAAGTTCCGGGAGTTTGTCGAGAAAGAGATCAAGAAGCCAACAAACCCTAACGAGCTGGAAATATATGAAGATTTGGATGCGAGGACAAGATTGATCATCCTAGATGGTGTGAAGGATGCCCTAATACCTCATTTGTCTGGGAAGAACAATGCACATGAGATGTGGATGGCTCTTCAGAATTTGTTCCAAAATAAGAACAAGAACCGGGTACTAGTATTGGAGGATAAGTTGAAGTCCACCAAGATGATAAAGGGTGAAAGCATGACCTCGTATCTGACGAGATTGTCTCAGGTCAAAGATGAGCTTGCTGCCATCGATGTGTCTACTTCAGATGGAGATATGGTAAGGATTGCCTTGAAAGGGTTCATTGAGGATTGGAAGCCTTTCATCAAAGGGATTGTTTCCAGGAAGAAGCTTCCAAACTGGGATAGGTTGTGGGATGACTTCATTTAGGATGAGTTGCAAGACGAGGATCTTCATCTGAAGAAGAAGGCTTCAAATGATGACATGGCACTTGCATCGCAAATTAAGGGTAACCAAAAGAAGGACTTGAGTAAAGTCAAGTGTTTTAACTGTGGCGAGATGGGTCATTTTTCGTCGACATGTCCGTTGAAGAAGAAGAAAGGAAAGTAGGCCGTCAGTGTTGCCACTTCAACTAAGATATATGATCTCTCCAGAAGATTGGAAGAGGAGGACTTTGCTATGATTTCTCATTTCTCGCAAGGCACTGTCGCTGAGGATGGATGTTATGTGGATAGTGGTGCGACGAAACATATGGCAGGGTCATAGGAGGTTTTTGAGACTCTAGATGAATGGGACTCGAAATTGCACATGGTGTTGGGTGACAAGAGTCGGTTCGAGATCCAAGGATCAAGAGTTGTGCCATTCAGGATGGAGACAGGTCGTGTGATGCGAGTCCACGATGTATTCTTTGTTCCAGGACTCAAATATAGCGTGATTTCCATCTCGATGATCGAGAGGAAGGGGTTTGAGGTCTTGTTCCAGGATGGGAAGGCAAGACTCAAGCCCAAAGGCTCTAAGTCTGATGGGATTGTACTCAGAGTTAGAGAGCATGGTCTCTACAAGTTGACAGGCAAGCCTGGGATCATGGAAAGAAGCAGGAGTAAGTGTAGGTGTAGATCCAAGCTTCAGAGGAGTAGGTACAGGTTCTCAAGAAGAAGGTACACCTTCCAGAGAAGGTCCAGGTTCCAGAGACACAAAAGGAGTCTAGTTTGAGAGAGAGCTTGCAGACTCAGAGGGAGACTCTACAGCCCAAGAAGAGCGCATGGTTAGTGGGGAGCAAGGGTGCTTCTACAACTGGAAAGAAGGAATCATGGAGAGAGTGGAAGACGTTACAGGATAAGAAGAAGAAGCAAGGTGCTTCCAGCAAAGATAGCGACACTTTCGAGAAGGGCGTAGTTCATCATACAGGGATTGCTACAATTGTGAGCGCCAGGAATTGGGAAAGTGTTGCGAGCAGTGATGATGATGACCAGAGACTTCCTAGTCTTGGAAGTACCTTCCTCGCTAAGAGGGAATGTTGATTTGTGTAGCTTGGGAGGTACTTCAAGCCCTAGGGTTCAAAGTTTGGAGGGAAAAGCACCACAAGGGTAGCTTGTGGGCTTGGATCCCAAGTATGGGGGTTTTCACCCATCGATTTTTGGGTTAAAACTCTGATGAATTTGAGCTTGGGAAATTTGAGGTGATAGACTTGGAGAGCCGATACCAACACTCCAAAGATCACTCAAATCAGAGCTCTAGAAATGAAGTTATGAATTTTTTAAGTTGACTAGTAATTATTGGTTTTCAAGTCATGTAGGCTTGATGTAAAATTCGTCCAATAGATGGGTCTCTTCATGAATTCGTGGAGCCCTCATTTTGCATATAAATATGAGGTGTATTGGAGTCATTTAGGCATCCATCTTGTGTAACATTCATCCAAGATAGCTCTGAAATTCGGATGCCCTAGCTGCAACAAGAAAGGGTCAAAGGACAGCGAGAGCATAAGTCTGAATTGGAGGCTAAGGAGCAGCGTGGGAGAGGTATGCTTGAAGGCCGAGTTCTGGGCATGATTGCAGACCTTCTAAGGGTTGTTTGAAGGATAAAAAGGCAGTTGTTCTAGGGCCGAGGACATTGGGCTGCTAGGTTGAGGAGCAGAGGACATTACATTGTTGATTAGGAGTTGTTTGGGCATTGTTTTGAAGGGTTGTTCACTACAAGACGGTTGCGTGCTAGGCCGCAGGCCATAGTACCACAGCAAGGGCTTGTCAAGGGGCTAGCATATGCCCTAGATAACAGCGCAGCAAGGAGGAGTCCCTAAAGGGTATGTCACAGTGATTAGAGGGTTGTTTGGGGACTTGTCAAAGGAGTTAAAGGTTGTCGTCGGTGTCCTAACCAGGACTGCCACAAACAACAATATGCAAACATAGAGGAGAGCAGTGTTTTGTGGAGGAATGTTAGGTCAAGAAGTGACCAATATGGATCAGATTGTCTTGAAGCCTGTAGGAGCCAATTTGAAGACGAGATTGGGTGATTGTGTGTCTTCATCGGAGCAGATCTTGCAGTGACGTGATTGGGTACCTTAAATTTGATAAGAGGGCAGTGTGTTGGATACCCAAAGTAGCCCTAGAGCAACAAATAAGAAGGACATTGTTGGTGCGTGATTGAGTGAAGTATTGCAGCCTTATGTGTAGCTCTTTCATGGACGAAAGAGGATACTAGAAGGCAGATTGGAGCTCGGGAATTAGGCCTACCCAAAGAGCAGTTTGATGAGCCCGTGTTCATTGTAGCAGAACCGACTTGCAGCACTGATAGTTGGCACCCCTCTTGGAGTCTCGATGTATAGTGGCCTTGATGGACTAAGGCACTAATAGTGAGCAGTAAGGGAGTGAAGGACTGACAAGACAAGATACGACATCAAAGTTGCAACAAAGTTTGCCATTGTACCTTGTATAGCATAGACTGTTGTATTATTTATATTTCGTTTAATATAACAAAGAATTGGAATTGTACAATTTTGTTAAAAACTGTGTATATTTGTGCATATGTGATTCACTGCTTTATATTTCCGCTGTGCAAAGTAGTTTATGGTTGGGACTATTGCTTTGGTAGCATCAGTGATTTTAAGACTAACCTAAACCCAAGGTCATGGAAATTCAACAGAGGGAAGGTCTGGTCTTTGTCTAGGGTGAAAAGTCTCAAATAATACTATTGAAAGGAAGAATTATCTTGACTGGGGTTTCCCCTCGAGGGGGGTTTTGCCTTGGCATGTGCCTACATATAGTGTTTATTGTGTTATGTGTTGTTGCTTTGGTAATTGATTGATGAACTAAAAGAAAGAAGATATAAAGAATCATAATAACAAGAAATATCACAAGTAATTATCAAGAATAAGAAAATTTTTCTGCCTTTCTGGTTTACTAACGATGGTATCAAAGCTTTGGTGAAGAAGGAAGTAAAAGGTAGTCTCAAGAACTTGATCAAGGGACCATTCAAAAGGACTATCTCAGGGAAGGAGTCTACTATATTTGAGGAAGATGTCTAACACAATCAAGGGAGAGAACAAACTTGAAGGGGCCTCTAACTACAGGTCCTGAAAGAAGAGGATTGACCTAATCCTTGAAAAGAACAAGGTACTGGACTTGGTAAGAGGAAAAGTAAAGAACCTACAAAGGATTCCAGTGACGCTGACAAAGTGAAATACAGGGAATTAGAATTGGTGGCCATGACTCTGATGGTAGAAGGAATAAAGGACAACCTTGTCCCATTCATAGCTAACATCGATCATGCTCAGGAAATGTATGAAGCCTTGTCAAAATAATTTACTATTAAGAACATTGGTCAAGTAGCAAGATTGAAGAATGAGCTAAGGACTGCGAAGATGACTAAAGAAGACATTGTGGCAACCTTCTTTGTGAAGATAGCTAACTCAGGGATGATCTCTTGGCTATTGATGAAATTGTTCTAAACAAAGAACTTGTGATCATTGCTCTATTAGGATTGCCATCCTCTTGGGGTGCATTTGCTGCAAGTCTCAACAGTCGGAAGGTAGCTCCCACCTTTGAAGAACTATGGACCGCCTGTAGTCAAGAAGAACTAAGGATCTCAATTGTTGCCAATCCTGAAGGAATATCAAACGCTTACGTTGCTCAACATAAAGGAAAGAGATCAAAGGGACCAAGGAAGAAAGTTGATATGTCCAAGATAGAATTCTATCAATGTCATAAGAAGGGTCACTACAAGAGTGACTGTCCCGACAATCCAAAGAATAAGAAGAGAGGGAGGGATCAAGCCAACTTTGCTGAAGAAGGAGACTCAAAGAAAGTCAAGCCCGAAGAATCTGACATTAGGGACTTACACTACTAAGTCCTTTACTTGTAGCTTTATATATCTTGTTTTATAATTTTCAGGTTTTTAACATATTTTGGAAAGGACATTTTTATTGTTTTTATAACTTTGTAGGTATCCCTCAAGCTTTGGAGGGAGCCCCCAACAACTCCCAAAGATAAGTATCTCATTTCCTTTCAGTTTTGAGTTCATGTATTCATTTACTTTTGATTATATCAAATGCTAATCACCATTCTCCCTCTATTGTCTTGATTAGGAAAAACATCTACAAGGAGTATGAAGGAGGATCTCTCAAGACAAGGTTGGTCAAGGAACAAAAGTACGCTTAAATACATTGATTTGAAAGGATTATTCATTTGATAATCTATTACTAACATTGTTATGTTTAGCTATATTGAATCATAGTGATTTTTGCTTTGGTTGATTATTGATACATCACTTGATAAATCTACCCACCCCACTCATATTCTTGACTGATTATGTAGAAACCTAGACAGGTTCTGGAAAACCCTAACCGAAGGGTATGCTAGTGTGAATGTTTAAAACCCTAAGTTTCTTAGGGATATTGTGAAATGCTATTTGATGTTTTATTGAGGATGTCATGTTTGGGATTTTGGTATGATCAGGAAAACCTAACTTGTTAGGGTTGAATGATAAGGTCTAAAATCTCGAACCTTTGAATTTTTGGTAATGTCGGGTTTGCTACATTGAAACCCTAACTCATTAGGGTTTGGTGTAATGTGTGAGCAAGACCCTTATATTGTCTTAGAAATGTTTTCCTTGATATGGGTGTATTTGTCTGATCAAACCCTAGTGTAATCAACATTGTTGTGTGTCTAACTCTTATTGATCATTGTGAAGTTGGGTTTGACTAACACATGATATGAAAAGTCTTTGCATGATGATGAAATCTGGGCATATATAGATATGTCCTTTCGGTTGAAACCCTAGCTTGGTCTAGGTCAAATGTATTAGTGTTGTCGAACATTTGATATGCTTATGAATGATTTTGAATTCCTAGATATGTGTGTTGACCTAGTTATTGATGGCCATAAGTCTTAGGGTTTAATGGAAGTCCTTGTCTAAGATTCTAGGATGGTGATATTTGGAAATCTAGGGTTTTGCAGCTAAACCCTAGTAGTAGTTAAATTGTCTAGTATGTGTGATATAACAATCTGAGATCTATTTACTTAATGATTGTTGAGATTGTGAAAATGGAATTCTAGGGTTTTGGAGTTGAACCTTAGTCAAAGTAAAAATCTCTGATGTATGATGACAATATGATAATTTGAGATTTGTGTAAGATTGTTTTGGTTGGATTGATGATTGATCCGAAATCTAGGGTTTGCAACTAACCCTACTGGATGTTGATCATGTTAATGACTAAGCTGTGATTGACTTTGATTAATTCTTCAGTATGAAATCTAGGATTTGTATGAAACCCTAGTGAGAAGTCTAACATATGAATTTTGAACGGTTGTTAGATGCCTTGTGAATCTGTATTTGTTTCTAAGATTTTCTATATGTTGAAGTAAGGTATGTCATACCTTTGGAAGGAACATTGAAACCCTGTATGGAATGTAAGTTGTAATGTAGTAGTCTAGGGTTTATGACAAAGTACCTAGCAAGAATGTTGAAGAGTATATGTCTCTTGTGTGTAATTAAGTCTGGGTATCTGATATGTATAAAGTTGAAATGCTTCAGTGATTCTGATATGGCTAACATCATGCTTCTATAGATTTGTTTGTACTTGCTATCTAAGTTGTGCAGGTACACAATCTTTAATATGGTGAAGATGTCTGTTGATGTGATAAGAATGATGAAGATAACTCTGATGAAATGGTTGGAAGCCACAAATTGATCTCTTGGAGGAAGCATGCATAGAAGAGATCTCCCTAAGATTAAGAGGGAGTCTGGATGAAGAGATAATTCCTGGATAAGAGGGAGGGCATAGCTTGGTTTTGATTAATGAATTTCGGAGGATATGTTGTTGCATGAGAAGTACGAAAGGAAAGTATTGAGGAATCTTTTGTCAAAGATTCCATTGATAGTCCTACTGAGTTGAGGAGAAACATTGAGTACGGCCCCGGAAGTTTGTTTTGATCATGTACATGTGAAAGTATATTGTTGATTGGGGTTGTGTTTGTACAGGTGCATCTCTCAAAGGTTTTGATAGCATGTTGGTTACTGATCAGTTTGATCCGGCGAGATTTGTGGTCCTTGATCTACTCGATCAAGGGGTGTTGAGGCATTGTGAGTGAAGCATTTCCTGGGAAGACATTTGGCCGACACTTTGTGTTGATGGCTGGGTCCCGAAGTTGAAAAGGTGGTGTTGGTTATTGAGATATGTTTTGAATACACACCTGGATTTCTAGGTTGATGCTTAGCAAGTAAGCCTGATGGTATCTAGAGGGGTTGAAAGCTTGAGTCCATCTTAGTCCCACCTAGATAGATTGCCTTGGTCAGGAATCTAGTCCATTGCATTGCGGTGCCTAAATTGTTGAGAGACCACTTGGATAGATTGCCTTGGTCAGGGATCTATTCCATGGCATTGTGGTGCCTAAACTATTGAGAGACCACTCGGATAGATTGCCCTGGTTAGGAATCTAGTCCATGGCATCGCAGTGTCGAAAGTTCTTCATGGTTCATATAGTTCGAGATCTTCCATTGTATTTGTACATTATGAATACCTCCTTAGTTAAGAGGGAGTGTTGGAAAATGTAACTATGTTCGGTATTCATTAATGTACTTATCAAAAAAATAAAGAAAAGAATTATTATTATTTATTATTATTAATGTGACTTATTAAAGCATGGGTTTCATGCTTGGGTCACCTTGTTTTAGGTCAAAGTCCCCATTGAGGACTTCTAGGATTTATTATGAATCAATAAATGTTGCACGAAGCCGGGACGTTTTTTGGAAGCGGGGATGCGGAAGCGTCATTTTCCAAATATCTAGGAAGCGAAGCATCTACGGAAGCGTCTGCTATATATATATATATATTTGCATTTATACACAAAACAAACATCCCAAACAGGCGGAAGCACGCTTCCGAATTTTGGAAGCGCGCTTCCGAGGATGCTTCCTGTACAAATCCGCACGAGACATGCTTCGGGCCTTAGAACCGGGGGGGGGACGCTTCCTGCAACATTGGAATCAATAGAGTCATTGCACTTTTAAAGAGACCCTTCTTGGGCTTTTGAATCATGTAAAAAGGATACATATTGAGTAAAATATGAATTATGTAACCTCAACACCATGTCGGCCTAGAAGAAGATCAAGTCGGCCTAAGGACCCTATTCGACCTCACATGGAGCCTATATGAGCAAGCTCATCGAATTCATTTGGAGCATCATTCTCAAACACAAGTTCGATTTCTCTTCTAGCTGGGAAGAAGTGCAAATTTTTCTTGTAGCTAGGAAGAAGTACGAAATTCTCTTGTCGCTGGGAAGAAGTGTGAAGTTCTCTTGTAGTTGGGAAAAGGTGTGAAGTCTGTTGCCGGGAAGCCGAAGTAAATGCGAGTTTGGGGAAGTCTAAGGATAAAAGTAAAATCAAAATTTTGGTGTTTCTCTTTCTCTGTTTCTTGCTCTAGATTGGGACATCGAAGTCTTCCAAGTTTGTCTACTGCCGAAAGCTGCCAGTTTCCATAAGTTGCTGCCTAGTCGAAGTTGCTGGAAAGAGGTCGAAATTCTGAGAGGCTAACTTGGTGTGGAGGGAAGGTCTAGTCTTGGTCTAGGGTGAAGAGTTTCAAAGAAAACTATTGAAAGAAAGAATTATCTTGACTGGGTTTTCCCCTCGAGGGTGGTTTTTCCTTGGCATATGCCTACATCTAGTGTCTATTATTTGATGTGTTGCTGCTTTGGTAATTGCTTGATGAACTAAAAGAAAGAAGATATAAAGAATCATAATAACAAGAAACACCACAAGTAATTATCAAGAATAAAAAAATCTTTCTGCCTTTCTGATTTTCTAACTATCTAGAGGGTTAGGACCCCGTATAGGGAGACCAAGCCCCAAGTGGAGACCCACCTATAATCCTGCATAAGATCCAATGCACCCCCTTGCCCTCTAATACAACAAATCATTAGAATAAACAAGTAAAAGAGCCTACGAGTGATGGAATCAATGGGGCGATTCATGGTGGCATGCCTTTCCATAGTGGACTTTGGCATGTACAAGTGTCTCCAAGCTCAATAAGGGGGTTAATCAAGGACCCTATTAGGTTGTTTCAACCTTTAAAGAGGGTGACAGGTCCATGGTACATCCATCAGGTGGTAGGTGGAAAAAGATATAGTGATGGAACAGAGTGGGGATCAAGCGAATCATCCAAAACACATGTCATGGTACAAGGGTAGCTATAATAACGGAAGCCCACACCTAGGTATATGAGTGTAGGAGGAAGAAAATCGTAGTACATGAGTTAACTCGGCCTTTATTTTTCCACCCTTCTTCATATGCCTTTTTCCTTTGATTGATTTTTCTTCATAACTGCTCGGAGCTCCAGGGGATGAGAGCATGATTTGTAGTATATATCTATGGACACCCCCCCTTAAGGTGGGCAATTCATCACCCACTAGGGGTTGGGACAATCATGGGTTCCTTAATGATGGAGGGGGCTCATCTAAGGCCCAAAGGAACCAGGGTGATGGCCATAGATAAGGGGTAGAGCTCATGTTTGGCTTTTGCCCACGTGCTAAATTTGTATGTCCTAGCCATCTTTTGCATTTTGTGGTACATTTCCTGTTGAGAGTGGCCAAATTATGCTTTTTATTTTCTTTTTAGCTGCATCAACCTCCAAGGCATTGTTCCAAGCCCAACCCAAGGTGTGGACAAGGGGAGGGGAAGGCTAACCCTATGTGGACCCAATGGACACATGTGGACCTAGATGGGAAAAGCGATGAATGGAGCTAAAACGAGTGGAAGGGGGTGATGTATATGGTGTCAAGAAGCAGGACCACGCAACCAATATCGGGATTTCCCATGTAGTGCCAACCTAAAACTAATGGCCAATAAAGGAGATCCCACGGGGCTAGGGTACAAGCTAATTGTGAAATCGGGCAGTGGAGACAAGAGTACAGACCTAGCCCACTCTTTTCGTCGAATCCCCCCACCAATCCATGCCCAAAATTTCCCATGACAAATAAGGAAAATTAATCAACTATACCAATGAAAATCCATACCTTTGGGGTCGGGAGACCCACCTTTAAACATACAATCATAACGAGTGGGCGAGGGACCACATGGCTAGCTCAGGTGGCGGAGGTAATGGCACATCGAGCTATCTGGCATCTGCAAGGCGCTGTTCGTTGCCGACTAAGGACCATCTAGTAGAAAAAAAATCCTATCCATATTACCCACAGATAGTGGTTAGTAGATCCAGGAGGCCTATAGTGCTCAACAGGTAAGGTTGAGTGAGTGTCTCTCAGAGGAGGGCCCTGATCACACACCACGTAGGGTGGAGTGAGGTCTTGGACCCTGATCACACACCAGGAATGGTGGAGTGAGGTCCTTCAACATCTGGACCTTGATCACACACCAAGAATGGTGGAGTGAGTTCCTTCAACATCTGGACCCTAATCACACACCAAGAATGGTGGAGTGAGGCCCTTCAGCATCTGGACCTTAATCACACACCAGGAAGGGTGGAGTGGGGTCCTTTTCATAGAGAAATTTTGTCAACATGACAACATCTGGATATTCATTATGAATACCTCCCTAGTTAAGAGGGAGTGTTAATTTTTGTAACTATGGTCGGTCTTCATAATGTATGTTTGAGTCATTATGAATTTTGTAAAGCATATTTTAATGCTAAGAGTCAAAAGAAAAATTATTTTGAGTTAAAGTCCCATTGTGACTTTCGAAGGAAAAAGTTTAAAATTTTTGAATTAAGGTTTTTGGCTCCAAAAATTAAGGTCAGCCTCCTCCTAGTCAAGTCGGCCTTCATGTCTGCTTCATCCAAAAGACATGTCCATTTGACCTCCATGAAAAATGTATAAATACCACGCCGCCTCCACATTTTGGCAAGAGAATTCAATCTCTTATTATTTGTATTTTTTGGCCTACATTGAGGCAGTGAATTGGCTAACATTTGAAGCAAGATAAGTGTTAATAGAAGTTAACATATGTGGTAGGAAGCTCGTACTATCTGAGTTATTTTGGACAGATATGAGGCAGCGAATATCCTATCCCTTTGGCAGCTTGTATGGTATGTCTATGGCAGCTTGTATGGTATCTTTGTGGCAGTTCGTATGGTATCTTTGTGGTAGTTCGTATGGTATCTTTGTGGCAGTTTGTACGGTATATCTATGGCACCTCATATGGTATCTCTATGGAAATTCGTATGGTATCTCTGTGGCAACCTGTATGGTGTCTCTGTGGCCCCTCGTATGGTATCTTTGTGGCAACATGTATGGTATATTCGTGGCAACTCGTATGGCATCTTTGAGACGGGTTGTATGATATATTTGAGGCAGAACACAGTACATATCTATGGTAGCAAAGGATCTTTCTGAGGTCAGCAAAGGGTCTCCTCCGAGGCAGTAAAGATAGAGTATGTTTGTGTGCCTGACTGACTTGACTAGGATGATGAGCCTTAGACCAGGTTTGACCTAGTTAGACTTAGATGTGTCTCTGTTGAGTTAAATAATTCTATATTAAAAGGTTTCTAGGTTTTCCCCATGGGGGTTTTCCTAGGGTAAATTTCTTGTGTTCTTGTGTGACTCTCTTTATGTTCTAATTTGTCTAATGTATTATATGGTTGATGTATTTCTATGTGATTATTGAATGAGGAAATGTTAATAAGAATTGAAAAGATAAAAAATATTTACCAATATGAATGACCACGTAAAAATCAACACAATTGTCCTAGACCATTCAGTGCAACTAGTCAACATCTTTGACACAGGGAGAATGACTGTCCATGATATTATCATATCAATACTCTCTCTCACTGACAGGTATAGGACTATTCTTCATAAGAATAATTGTCCTGATGTTGTTGTCTCATCACTCCCTCTTGCTGAGAAAGACATGCTCATTCACTTCAAGCTTGTCTTGGGACAATCTGCTTGATAATACTGGAATCATACTGCTCTCGTCAAGGCGCCTTGACCTATCATCATGATGTCATATGCACTTGATCAAACTATCCTACAAGTAGGAGCCATACTGCTTCCCAACTCACCATTCAGGTTGCAACATACTCGGCCTCTGAGTGCAATAGATGTCTGCTTCCTGCTCATACACAAGATCGGAGCCAAAACTAAAGCGATATACAAACTCATTTTGTCTTCAACACTCCTTTCCCAATTTGAATTTGTGAATCCTTGCAGCATTCGAAGCCAAACTGTGATATACTTTGCTTCTGCAGTGCTGAGTGTGACAAATTTTTTCTTCCTTCTTTCTCAAGAAATCATAGCACAACTCAAACTAAAGCATCTTCCTGAAGTACTCTTCCTATCATCTACATTCCCTATCTAGTCAGAATTTGTATATCCTTGCAGTTTTGCATCATTGTTTGAATCATATCTCAAACCATAATTCATTGTGCCATGACCAACTGCACCATGTTGGTACTTCAACACATATTGTGATATATGCCTTGGCTCAACTATCAATTGATTTGCTTCCTTCTCTTGATCTATCATCCTGGCTAATTCCATGTTACCCCAACTGGAACAAATCTTGCTATTGGCACACCTAGTTTCTCTGTTTGCCACTGATGCTATTAAAGTGCATTGGCTATCTAGTCAAAATCCTTTACTTTGAATCCAAAGATCAACTCCCTCTGAAGCCAAGACAAGGGTTCCTAAGAAAGCCTTCATTGCTTCCTCTTTAACAAACCTTTTCGGCCATTGTTGCTCTCTTTGATACATGGTTTCTTCTAACAAGGTGTCCCTTCACAGTCTTCTTCTCTCTTACTGAAGTAATCCTTTGCTTGGTACTTCTTGCTATTCAATCATACTTCATATTGGAAATCATAATTGACTTCTTTTCGGCATAGATCAAGGCATACTTTCATCTTGCTTATTTGTTTGCTCTCTCTAAGTCCATATCTCATCTAGTGCAATATTTCTTATCACAAATCCCTACTTCCAGGAGAGTCCTCTTCTCACAACTTTTGCTTTGTTCTTCCACTTGCTATCAAAGTCTAGGCATCCTTTAATATGTACCTGCAATCCTCACTAGGAGGCCATGGAAGAACAATTACTACCAAGCAAATAATTCAAATACAAGAGATTAATTACTAGTAAAATCAACAACAATAGTAATAATCAAATAAGAGAGATATAAAATACTTATATTTTAAGAAAATATCAGCGCCCTCTTGATCTTTAGTCTCCTTGCATCCATCTTGTCCCTTTATTAACCTTATCCATATCATCATCCTGATGTCATTCCTTCCTTGCAAAAGCTAAGGTTTCTTCTTTCAGCGGAAATGTCGGGTTTCTTCTTTCAGCAAAAATGTCCAATCCTAGGGTTTTGCCCATAAGCTCTAGGCTTTCTTCTCCAAGCCCTTTTGACTTGCTAGGGTTTAGTAACCCTAAATATCCACCCGTACTTCAGAAGACTTTCAGTATTCATTGTACATCTACTTGCAAGTCCAGCTTTCTTTGACATCTGCAAGATTTTCTTTTCATACACACATGTTCAAGTACCATAGAATCGCATTCCCTTAGCAAATAAAGATGTCATGATCAGGGATCTTCCAGTGAGATGTCTTCATCAATATGACATGATCTAGTCCTTAATTCAAGTAGTCTCTGTTTTAACAAGTGATGGACTTCAACCTTCACCCTTGAAGAGGAACTCGACCTCTTTTTCATTGTTATACAGTAGCAATAAGTGTACCCTAATTATCATACCCTTTTAGAGCAGCGTCAATTTCAAGGAATTTTCTTCAAATCTATTAGCCAAACAATTTCCTTAATTTTCGTTGGCTTAGAAAGGAACTTTAAGGACTGCCTACTTAAAATGATATTGTAAGGATCCATACAAGTCTTCATCTTCAAGATGCCAAGCATTCTTGGCACAAATGAAATTGGTTCGTTCTTCTTGTTCTACCTTTCAGGCTTATTAGTCTTGAACTATATTGAGATAGTCAACATAAAAATTTTCCTTCACACAAGGTCTTCAATGAAAAAGGACTTGTCTCTATTTAAATGTGATTTCAATTATATTGTTTTATCTTGAAATGCATTCCTAAACTAGCTTGTACTTGACATTGAGGGAAATACACCTTCAATCTCAAGAGAATTTTGATCTTAATTTTTTTCTGAGATAATGGGTACCTAGCTTTGACTTGACTAAGCCAATTACCTTCTGAGATTCTATGGTTTTAGTACGTTTCCTCCAAAGACTTTTTATGGCGTTGTAGCAGACCAAGTAACTTCAGTGTCTGAGTACTAGTCTTCCTTGGCAATGAGCATTAGCACTTCTATTTGTTTGAAAATAATAGGTCAGCTTGACTAGACATAACAAGGTGGAGACTTCATATCAACAATATTAAAAACAAGAATGTCTCAGTTGCAAAGATTTGGTCATCTTCAACAAATCGTATTGATTGTGGATTTTCTGAGAAGTCACTTGACCTTCCGTTATAAGTGACTTAGGTTTGATCTGAGGTATTTCAGCCTCTATAGCATTTCTAAGATTTTCATACAGACTTTGGACTTCTGGTACATGACATCTTTTATCACAAATGTATGTCCTCAAAATAAGTTGCAATTATCAAAACATTGACCTAGTTGTATTACAAGAACGAATTACAAACCAAAACATGAATTGTAGGCAAGCTCTTCCATAACTTTTAGATATGGCCTAAAGTTCCTGAGGCTTCTCAGTCATTGAAGAGTTTTAGAAAGTCCTTGGTTCATTAAAACATTGTTCTATTTATTTCTAACAAGGACTCCTTTGATAATGAACTTCCTGAAATCATATTTAGCCCTACAAAGATAAGATAAGGACTTCGGCCTTTCTTATTCTTCGAGATTATTCAAACCTCTAAAGCTATATATGAGGTTTTGAGATTTTCATCTTGAGGTTTTAGGGCTTTGGCCTTCTAAGACTGCTCCTGAGGCTATTTGATCCCTGAAACAAGCTTAGTGGGTTTGAACTAAGGTCAAGGTTAGAAATTCTTCAACAAAAATTTTGGCCTCCTCATAAATGCAAGAATGAGTCATGAAACTTTGATCTTTGACCCTTCTACAGAGATTAGGTCTTCTTTTGGCTTGGATTAGGGCATCTTTTTCCTTACATCAAGGCTGCTCTTTTACCCACACCCTAATAACATGTTGATTTTTAAATAGTTCCCCAAACCGATAATTGTTTCTTATGATTATTTTTCAGATTTATCTTATCTTACATTATTCATCATAAAACAATTACACAAAGAACTTCAACAATAAAACAATATAATAGAAAGATCATGAAGAGACAACCACACAAGAACACATTATTTTACCCTGGGAAAACCCCAATGGGGTAAAATCCAACAACCTTTTGAATAGAGATATCTTCAATTCAACAAAGATACATCTTAGTCAATAAATAGTTCAAACCAGGTCCATCCTCCTAGTCAAGTCAATTGGCCCAAGAAACATGCTCTGGTCAGAAATGTTGCTTTGTTGGCCCTCATAGATGAAACTTCAATGCTGCCTCAGAATAGGCCCTTTGTTGGCCTCAAAGATAACCTTTGCTTGCTTCCTCAGAATTTCATAAGCTTGCATCAAACCCTCATATTTTTCCTTGCTCTTTTCTTGCCTCAACCCGTCGTGATTTTCCTTGCTCTTTCCTTGCCTCAGACCATCCAAATATTCAAGAATAGAACAAATCCGAATTGCATCAGATGATGCGAGTTGTTGGCCTTGAGAAGGATGAAGTGGTGCCTTTATGTAGGTTTTCATGAAGGCCGAATGGGTGTGACTTTGTTGGAGCCGACTTGAACATTTTAAGGGGCCAAATTGACTAGGAGGAGGTTGACTTCATCTTTTAGAGTAAAAATTTAACTTTTACAGATTTAAATTTTTCACTTTTGAAACGAGCATGAAGAACATGCTTCACAAACAAAAATAATAATTATGAATACTAACCATAGTTACAAAAATTCAACATGAGTACCTATAGAGCTGGTGCCCTCAAGGCCTGAGATGTTGTGGAGATCATAATTATGTGACCCTCAACCATACTCCCTAGGCCTATTCCTGTACTTGACGTGGAAAAAATATTGCAGGGACATAGTTGCATCAAATTCTTTTACGAATGCTTAGTAGTCTCTTAGATAATCAGTAAAATCTTCTCCTTGCCTTTGTTGCCCTTGATTCTCTGTTAGCTTCTCTTCCAAAAAATTTGGTAAGAAGGGCCTTGATGTTATTTTACTTGATGAACGAGGATATTGGGTGGGACTATAAGTGTGGCTCACCTCATGGTGGCCATTCACTCCCCCTGTGACACTGTTGTTGGCATTTTGTTGATTCCCCTAAATATTGGCGATAGACTGAGTAAAAGCCTGCACCAACTCTTGCTTTCCTCTTGCCATAGTTTGCACCAACTCCTGCTATCCTCTTGCCAAATTGGTAAGGGCATTCAAGATGCTCCCAAATTGTTGTTGAAGAATGTAACTAGTGTCGGTCTTCATAATTGTACTTGAGTCATGATGTAATATATTTGACAAAATATATTTTATAATATTATTTAAACTGACTTATTAAAGCATGGGTTTTATGCTTGGGTCAGTGGTTCATAGGTCATAGCACCATTATGTTCTTTAGGATTTTTCTTAATAATTCAAAGTCATTATTTTGTGTCAGAAATTCCTCCACCAAGTCATCTCCTTCCCATACAATTGACAACCACCTATCCTTCAAGTCAGCTTCCAAGCAATTGATGAAAGGTGAACAAATGGGCCTCAAAACAAATTGACAAGTCGGCTCCTATGAACTGCTCATGTTGGCCTATTAAAGGACACTCAAACCACTATATATACCCCAGCGAAGTTGACCAAATGGAAAAGAAGATAAAGAGTTCATATAGACTACAAGAGTGAAGTTAAAGAGCAGAGAAGTTCATTCACATACTAGACAACAAAGTACTGGAGCATAAGGCCGAATTTCTTCACAATTACAGAGACCGAAATGTTTATGTGACCCTGAAGCAGACTACAGGGGCCGAGATTGAAAGTTGCAGAAGTTGCAGAGAAGCAGAAGACAAGAATATGTTTGACTAAGAGCTGGCTTGGTGGATGGAATAAGTCTATGTCTTTGGTCTAAGGTTAGGAATGTCTCGCTGTGATTTGAATCTATTGAAGGAAGAGTTCTTGACTGGGTTTTCCCCTACCTAGGGGTTTTTCCCTGGCTGAGCGCCTATATCTTGTGTTCTCTTGTGTTTTTGTGCTTTGGCAATTGTCTTGATGATAATAATGTAATAACTAAGAAGAAGAAGAAATACCTAATCACAAGAAATTGTCAAGTAATAGAGAAATCAAATTAATAAGAAGCCCGATCAATATTGCCCTAGATTTCTCAACATAGAATCAGAGCTTGGTTCATGCAAGGGCAAGAAAAAGGTCTCCCTTGGCTTCAAAACAAGAAAAGGACATCCACCTAGGACCGAATTATGAAGGACAAGGAGGATCAAATTCTAGGCACATACACTATCTCCACAGTAACTATGCCGCAGACCTGAGCATAAATAGCAGAGATGTTATTTTTTGTTCCAAAGGACCGAAGGACCAATCTATGAGCCTAAACCAGGCCAAGATATTTGATTGATAGTGCGAAGTTCTGTGCAAGAAGTAGGGTCTGAATTGACCTCAGAAATCCGAAATCCAATTTACCATATTCTGTGGTTAACAAAATTTAACAATTCCAAGAACCGAGTTGTATAAAGGTTGTATAAATAAAGGACCTACCTTAGAGCTACAGTCACCATAATCTTTTATAAAAGCAGAAATCCCTGTAGAAAAGAAAAGATGACTCATGCATATACATGAAAGAAGACCAAAGCTACAATAGGTAATCTGCCTATCCAAAATTGTAAATCCATCATCCAAAGTTGCAGATCTAGTAGACGAAATTCTTGAGACCCGAAGTTGCAAAAGATTCATCCAAAGTTACAGGTCTGTCATCTGAACTAATAGACGAAAAGTTGCAGTTGAAACTACTGTGATCCAAACTTAGAGTGAGTACTAGAGTGACTTCAAGTTACAGTTAAATATTTCAGTGATTTGGAGCCATCCAAACATTACAAAGATCTGAAATTGTGTTACGAAGTTACAGTCCAGTGGTCTTGTAAAGAAACAATTGTAGTAATATTTCAAAAGCCTGAGAATTGCAGCAAGGAAGTGGCACATCTGTCGACTATGATGCAAGAGTACAGTTCTAAGAGCAACAAATGATGTATGGCATATAAAAGCTACGTTAAAAATCTAGAACAGCACAAAGAAGCAGAAGTCAATCTACTCAAGAAAGAATACCTTGACTTAGCCTTCTTGAACATAGAACTAGAAAGAAAAAGGTACAACCTAATTCTTGAAAGGAAGTCATTTGCAAAGGTAAGAATAATGAAAGGTACATATAATTATTTTGTTTCTGTAAGGTATAAAATCCATATTAGATTAGGGTACTGAAAATTTCATTTTTTTCTAGGGTTTGTAATATCTAAATTCTTGTGAACCCTATTCTAATTGTTTTCTAGCTTACTAGCCTCGATGGTTTGTAGATAGTCTAGGAAGAAGTTGGAAACCCTAGTAAAGGATAAAATTGAATAGAATTGATATCTTGAAAAATAACTTAAGTTTTGGAGTTTTCTAACATACTATTGTACTTGTATACTTTTGGTACTTGTCAAGTAATTGTTGCAGGTACATATAGGAATACTGATCTTATGCAAAGGAGTCATCATTCAAGAAGAAACTTCCACCTTCTTACAAAACATAACTATTATCTTTATTGTCCTTTTCACTTGTAGTTTCCTTGGAAGAACTAAGCTTGTAGGTATGTAGATTATGGCTAAATTCACAAGATATCAAAGGAAAGACCTGTATCATGAAAGTAATATTGCTGCAAAAAAAACTCTACAAGGTTTGTAAGGAACAACTCGAGGTATGTCTTAAACTAAAAGCTTTGTTATAAAGTTCTCTTCATGCAAAAGGTAAAGTCATTCTTCCTTTTAAATTTGCTTTACATTACTATCATTGTTATGTCTAGGGTTTTGAATTGTAAAGATTCTTGTTAGGGTGATTAATCATTAGATTAAATCTACCCTCATTATATTATCATTTGATCATTCTTGTGGAACCCTAAAAGGTTCGCTGGAAAACCCGAACCTAAGGGTGTGCCAATATTAAATATGAAATGCTAGTCTACTTAGGGTTATTGATGAAGTTTAGAAATCCTATTCTTTAGGGTTTTGATATCATTATAATTGAAACCCTAGTTTTTTAGGGTTTGGTGAATTAGGGTTTATGAACAAAAACCCTTGTAATAACTAGAGTAAGATCCTAGGAATGAAACCCTAGGTGTATATTCAATCGTAGAATCAAAACCCCTGAATAAAATTGTTGTCGTTCGAACTTTGATGTATTGATATTTGTGTCCCGAGTTTACCTAGTAGATAGTATTATGAAATGCAAAAGCATGATTATGAAATCCTAGATACGTATATGATCATAGTTTGTGAATTATAGTGTTTGTAACAAAAACCTTAGCAAAAGATTGATATTCTAGGATATGATGATATTGTTTCCAATATGATTTAGTTTTGGTGATAAAATCAGGGTTTGTAACAAACCCTAGTAAAGTCTAACATATATAGTAAAAAAGTTTATTTGATTGAATTGTTGATATCTATGGCTTTGTGTCTCGAAGGTAGAATATAGGGTTTACAAGAATAGAATCTGTCATATATCTCTAAAATTAAGACCCTAGATATAATGAATCTCATGTCTTGATTGAGTTGCTTTAAGTCTTGATGTGTGATCTAGATTTTATGACAATAACCCTAGCAAGAAGTATGTGTCTCTTGTTGAACATGAACCTAACTAGGTAGCTATTTAAAGTCTAAATGCTTCCACTATAATAACATGATTTTGATATAGTTAACTTCATGTTTGTATTTGGTTGTACTTGCTATTAGAGTTTTGCAGGTAGATAATCTTCCAGATGATGAATATATTCGTATAAACATGATGAAGGAAGTTATATATCAAGATGATCTTGACATTGTAAGAAGGGTTAGAGCCATGAAAGGTTCTCCAATATTAACGAAGAAAGAATTGGTTGATCTCCCCAAGTTAAGAGGGAGCATAGTTAAAAGGAAAGAGTACATCTCCCCAATTAGAGGGAGGGCATATTATGATAGTCATGATGAATACGTTGAAGAAGAAATCAGAGAATGAAGGACCACAATGTATTGAGGATGGCTTGATGTTGCTGAAGAAATGAAAGAAAAAAAACTTCTAACTAGTTGCATATGAATAACTTGATATAAGTGGCATCAGGATGATTGAGGACCCCGAAGGTTTGTGTTTACTTGTATATATATTTTGATAGTTTATTACTGATCGGGGTATGTGTTTGTATAGAAAAATCTCTCCATAAGAAGGATGAACACTCTAGAAGCATGCTTGGACAAATGGATATATCTAGTTTAGGGAGAGTTGAAGCATCTAATGGCGGATGCTTGGGAGGACATCTGGTCGGCCTATGTTTTGATGTCTAGATCTCGAAGAGGGAGGGTGGTGTCGGTCTTGGAGCTCTGACCTTGGATACGCACCTAGATCCCTGAGTTGATGGTTAATAAGTAAGCCCGATGGTACTTAGACTAGCTGAAAGCTTGAGTCCATCTTAGTCCCACCCAAATAGATTACCATAGTCAGGTATCTAGTCCGCAACACTGAGTGTACTAGAACTCTTCGTAGTTCATTTCGAGATCTTCCATGTACCTCTATATACATGTAATTATGAATACCTCCCTAGTTAAGAGGGAGCGTTGAAGAATGTAACTAGTGTCGGTCTTCATAATTGTACTTGAGTCATGATGTAATATATTTGTCAAAAGATTTTTTTTATTAATATTTAAATTGACTTATTAAAGCATGGGTTTCATGCTTGGGTCAATGGTTCATAGGTCATAGCACCCATTTTGTGCTTTAGGATTTTTCTTATTAAGTCAAAGTCATTCTTTTGTGTCAAAGAATCTCCTCCACCAAGGAAGCTCCTTCCCATACAAATGACAGCCACCTATCCTTCAAGTCGAATTCCAAACAATTGATGAAAGGTGAACAAGTTGACAAATCAGCTCCTATGAACTGCTCATATTGGCCTATTAAAGGACACTCAGACCACTGTATGTACCCTAGTGAAGTCGACCAAATGGACAAGAAGATAAAGAAGTTCGTATACAATACAAGAGTGATGTTAAAGTGCAAAGAATTTTATTCACATACTAGACAGCAAAGTACTAGAGCATAAGGCTGAATTTCTTCACAATTACAAAGACAAAAAAAAAATTGTGTGATCATGAAGTAGACTACAGGGGCCAAGATTGAAAGTTGCAGAGAAGCAGAAGACAAGAATATGTTTGACTAAGGGCTGGCTTGGTGGATGGAATAAGTCTGTGTCTTTGGTCTAAGGTTAGGAACGTCTCACTGTGATTTGAATCTACTGAAGGAAGAGCCTTGACTGGGTTTTCCCCTACCTAGGGGTTTTTCCCTAGCTAAGCACCTATATCTTGTGTTCTCTTGTATTTTTGTGCTTTAGCAATTGTCTTGATGATAATAATGTAATAACTAAGAAGAAGAAGAAATACATAATCACAAGAAATTGTCAAGTAGTAGAGAAATCAAATTAATAAGAAGCCCTATCAGTATTTCCCTAGATTTCTAAACAATTGCGAATTGTTTTTGTCATTTGTTTCTTCATTTTCTATTTTCGTCTGTATGTTACATAATTCCTATCCCCAGGATTCATCCAAGGATGCAACCGTAATGTCCTTGTGTTGTGCTTCAGTGCTCTAAGGAAATGATATGGTCCTTCACCGCTTGATTGAATCTCTTCCCATAACTCTGCTAGTACAGGCACTTGACTACTCAGCTCTTCAATGAGATGACTCAAATACTCAATCAACAATCCCACTGCTTCAAGAAACTACAATTAAATCTAAGAATCCCCTTAATTCAATAGTTGCTACAAAGTATTTTGATTTATTTTCATTCCAAGGGAATAGTTTAGCCTCTGTCCAACAACTGTGTTAACTCTTCCTGTCGCAAGAGATGTTCGACTTGCTTCAAGGATTGGATCAGCCACCAATGTTTTTGCCTGCGCAGGGACAAACAATTAAATTCTTAGTTTCCACAACCGGCATGGATACGAAGAGTTTCTTGACCTTCACAAGAGAAGCCACCCATATAAAACCAATTTGTTGGTATGCAATGCAGTCTCATGGAGAGTCTCAACCTTCACAAAGCTATCACTTTGACTTTGAAGGAATTTTGGCCAAGTTATAGATGTGGACTGAATCAAGTCTTCCTCAGATTATCTGCACAGTTCAGCCTCCTCACCAGGTAAATCATACTTGTAATAGAATCAACCTAAGGTATTAAATCGGCTCTTAACCTCTAGGCAACTCGATCTTCATAAAATAAATCACTACACATTAAATTAAGTTACCATAGGACAATAAACTCAACCATCAATTTAGTTGGTACAAGAGATGTGTTAGCAAATGGATTCAACCTCCCAAGTAACCCTCATACGAGACAAGATAAATCAATCCTCATCCCCCTCGAATAATCTAGGTTATGTAGGGATTTGCCCTCGCAAAGAGATACTGCATTAGGAAATTTCCGATCTGCGAGTAGAAATAACTCAGCCACACGAAATCACTCGACGATATTGCTTCCATGGAATCTCAGCCCAAGGTGTAAATTCATCTTTGATTGGTTCTTCACACTTTGACAAATCGTCTTTCAGTGTACAAAATTCGGCCTTCCCTGTATTTTGAGCCTTAGATAAAGTTTCAAGTTCCCACGAAACAAAATAAAATCAGCCCTTCTCCAAATAACACGAGATCCTTCAGCAAGAAATGTGTCCTCCACTTGTTTCCCTCAAGGAAACTCAGTCTTTAAAACCATAAATTTGACCTCACACATAAGCTTGAACCTTGGCAAACTATATTCGTCTTTCAGAGCGATGTGTGGCCACCTCAACTTGGCTTTTGGTAATAATCTCAACCGTTTTGCTCAATTCAGCTATGGGAATTCAGCCTTTGTAAGAATAATAATTCGAACCCCAGCTCAACCCTTCAAATAAACCCAAACTGCATAAGGAATTTAGCTTCGTTCCAAATAGTTACTGCCACAAACACTTACAAATCCATCAATCAAGCACCGATGAGAGACTGAAATTATACTTTAAATCCTCAAGTTGGCAAGATGCATAGCTCTGATACCACTGTAACATCCCTTTTCAATATAAGCCACTAAATTTTCTTTAAAACATTTTAACAAATAGTTTGCAAGGAAACCATTGGGACATTTCATCAAGCAGTTTGCATATAGTTAAAGATTAATCCCTTATGTAGCAAATAAACACTAAATTCTGAGAATGGGTAGCAAAAATGCATCCTATTATTTTATCAATATTACATGTCAGTCAATCTTCTTCCTTGTGCAAAAAATTAACCTATGAAACTTCTACAGTAATGGCATGCTTGGTTGTATCGTCTGTTGAAGATTGTTGTTGCCTCCAAAATGATAGGTCTTCAACATTAAGCTTAGTTGAGAAATATGATTGACTACTCCTCTTCTCCAATGTAAAGCACCAGTGAAGGATTTGTATGACCCCTCCTTCCTCTTTCTCCATTGAGGCAAAAACAAGAGATCTGATATGATCCCTCCTTGTAGATCAGCTAGGTTGTATAGTTTCAACACCGAATCCAATTCTATATAGATCAGCTAAGATGGATCTCGCACCACTGAGACTACCCTCCTCACACTGGGTTTTTACCCTTTCTATAAGCTCCAAGATCTCTTAGACCAAATATCAAAAACAACATCTATCATGTCCCTTCTCAAATGTATTAGTCACAGGATGCAACTACACAATTTTGGATCATTTTTGGCTTAGGAGGAAGACCCCACACGCAGAACTTAGGAACTATAGGCAATTCAACTTTATTTTTGGCAGCTAGTGGAAAGTGGGGGCCACCCACATGAATAATTCAAACTTGGCCAAGGCATGTGTTGGAGGGAATCGAATTAGTGGAAGGAGGGGCCCACGAGAGGCTAAGGGGACCCAAGGTGATAAAAGATGAAGGAGCTCCCATTTTGCAACATCTTGATCATTTGACAAACAAACTTACTTTCATGCGGTTTGCTGCTTAGCGAGTCTACTGACTGTTCAGCCATGGATCTTCCGCATGGGAGATTCAACCTCTACTTCGGGGGACTATCCGTGCCTGCCCTAGGGAGGTTGTTCCATAGAGATTTCAGGGGTTCCAACATTAACATCCACTTCATCCAGCCATGCAGAGGAGGAGACTGCATATTTTTTGGGCAGCCAGAAAAACATAGAAGTAAACTGAACCAGCCAGGAGGTCCATAGCTTGCTGGGAGTTCTGGGAGCTGGAAAGGCTGTGGTTGAGGACATTTTCGCTGAGCTTTGCAACCATCCAGTCTGGGATTACAACAATACGAATTTCTGGGCAGAGGGATTGCATAGAGGCCTCTGGCAACAAATTCGAGGTGCTTAGGAGAGCATCCATCTGGGCCAAGTATCATACGAGGAGCAAGGAGTCAGTCATCATAGGTGAACCCAACATTCTAGGGGTGTTTTCAGGTGGATTTGCAGGTTGTTTCTTGCAAGTCGAATTTGGCAGCAGCAGCTAGGGAGAGGCTCCAAGGAGGCCGAAAATCCAAATTAAAAACCAAAAAAATTCCCTTCTGAGTTTTTCTAGGTTTTGTCCAAGGAGTCTAAGGCTGAAAGGATATAATTTTCTGGGTAGTTTTTAGGCACATTCCAGCAGGTCGAAGTTCAGCACGACAGTCCTGGGTTTGGTCCAGCTTGTCGTTGAGACAAGTCCAGGTGCACCATCTCATTTATATTGTACCTATGCTCTCAGATTTTATAATATATGGCTCAGCAGTTCCAGATTTACAGTGTTTTATGGGTGTATAATGCATGTTTTTAAGTTTATGTTGTTGCACTGTTTATTTGTCTAGAATATCACTTATATTCCTACTTAGGTACATTACAGTGGTATCAGAGCCTAGTTCTTGGCTCAGCTGTGGAGGTTGGTTTCCTATGAGAGGAGAAGACTGGGAGAACATCAGTTACTGGAGGCAAAAGTACAGGAGCAGAGAAAGGGAGCTAGGAATTACACCAGATACAGAGGAAAGAGGGAAAGCAGTGGCCGAAGAGGAGGAAATGGCAGAGCCCAAGAGCACAGAGGAGATGGCTTTCAATAGCCTCTTGAGGGATTTTAGTGACTTGGCCAAGGGGCAAAAAGACATGCTGGAGGAGATCAAATCACAGAATAGAGACAGGGCCACACCTTGAGGGTTTTTGTGTGGAGAAAATGCTGGGGATTCTCAGCCTTTCAATCACCCCACACCAGCAGCGCAACGCCCTTCAGTTAGTGTGCCAACTAGGGCTACACTACCCTCTTTCGTGCAAATGGCACAA
Organism: Pinus taeda; assembly: GCA_000404065.3. Classification (NCBI taxonomy): domain Eukaryota; kingdom Viridiplantae; phylum Streptophyta; class Pinopsida; order Pinales; family Pinaceae; genus Pinus; species Pinus taeda. The sequence goes on from APFE030219537.1 coordinate 76,547, forward strand.
ATCGAACCAGCAAGGGAGGAAGACACCCCCTAGATGGGGGATTACTTCAGACAGTGGCAGGCGATGGACAAAGATTTCAAAGAAGCCCTCTCCTTCAGAGATTACTACAAGCTCAAGCAGAGTGAGAGGAACAAGGGGTACGAAGGACAAGGGACCCAAAACTATGAGTTGTAGAGAACTATAGGGAGGATGTATTTCCCTACATTTGATGGCAGTGCCAAGTGCACAACCAGGGCTTGGGTTGAAAATATGGACACATACTTTCAACTCAATCGGATGACAGAGCAAGAAGCCATTAAGATGGAATTACTGCACTTGGAGGGGGAAGCCCATGACTAGTGGTTTCATGACCTGACCACTTTGGGGCATGCCCAGATAGTTTCTTATGAGGACTTCACCAAGAGGGTGGTGGAGCAATTTGATCATAGGGATCCAGAGGCATCTTTCAGGGAGATGACACAATTGCGCCAAACAGGCAACCCAGAGCAGTACTTCTCAGATTTTCTGTGTGTGTCAATGATGGTCCCGGATCTGTCCGAGGCAAGGAGGGTATACACCTTCATTGAGGGCTTGCTTGAGCCTCTGCGTGGACTGGTGAAATCACGCAGACCCTCTACATTGCAGGAAGCGGTGGTGTGCGCCAGAGATTTATAAGGGGCCATCCCCAAGACTAGAGCGCCATTTCCTGCACGGACCCCTTTTCCACAGAAGGGGCATGAAACTAGACCCCCACCACCGAGGACCACACAGGGGAGGGGTCAGCTAGATGAGGAGACATGGAAGGACCTCCGAAGGAGGAAGCTGTGCTTCACATGCAGAGAGCCCTGGGCACCTGGCCATAGGTGCGAAGCGAGTAGAACACATTACATTGAGGTCTTTTCTGACAGTGACCAGGAGGACGAGGTGGACCAATATTGTGGTGGGACAGATGGAGAGAGTCCGGGGGATAGAGGGCCACCACCACCACCTCCACAGGGAGGGGCATCTCTTGCCTCATTAGGAGGAGTCCTTGCTTCTTTATGCGGGATTCCTAAGTTTTTGACACTCAAAATCATAGGTACGGTACAGGGATAGAGGGTGTCGGTATTGGTGCACAGTGGGGCTACCCACAACTTCATAGATGCACAGTTGGTACAGAGGAGGGGCCTCACCACAACAAAGTTTGAGGGGTTCCTCGTCCTACTACCAAGTGACCATACCATCCAGTGTACCAGATACGTGCCCTCCTTGACAGTAGTTATGGGAAACTACTCGATGACGGACCGCTTCTTTGTGGTCGATGTGTCAGACACCAATGTGGTGATAGGTGTCCAATGGTTGTATTCCCTTGGGTGAGTCACGACAAATTGGAGGAAACCTGAGATGGAGTTCATGGGGCCAGATGGAAAACTAGTAGTCTTGAGAGGCAGGCAGTCATATCCGCCTCAGACAATTTCGGCCCACAAGATGGAGGCAGATCTTTGGCATGGGGACAATGCATGGGCAGTCAAGTTGAGGATCTCAGAGGTTGGGGGACAGGTACAGTCACCACCAGCACACATACAGGCTCTACTGGACATGTACACAGTAGTGTTCGGAGACATTCCACCAGGGCAGCCACCAAATAGAGGGTTTGAGCACACCATTGAGATGCAGCCAGGTATACAAACAGTCATCACTACTCCTTACAGGCACCCCAAAGCCTATAAGGACAAGATAGAGAAGGCCATTCAGGAGCTGCTTGCATTGGGCCATATTAGGCCTAGTTCCAGTCCTTTCGCTTTTTCCGTAGTGCTGGTGAAGAAGAAGGATGGGACCCCCGTATGTGTATTGACTACCGGGCCTTTAACTAGAAGACCCTTAAGAACCGATACCCCATTCCCCGCATTGATGAGCTGATGGATGAGTTTAGAGGAGCCAAGTACTTCTTTAAGATTGATCTGCGTACGGGGTACCACCAAATTAGAGTTCGGGATCAGGACATCCCAAAGACAACATTCCAGTGCCACTATAGGCACTTTGAGTTTCTCGTCATGCCATTTGGACTGACCAACGTTCCCGCCACATTTCAATCTGGCATGAACCATATCTTTCAGGACCAGTTGAGGAGGTTCGTGCTAGTATTTTTTGATGACATTCTAATCTATAGCCGGATGTGGGAGGAGCGCCTCCAACACTTGGAGGAGGTACTACGCATTCTGGAGGAGTAGCAATTTTATGCCAAGTTCTCCAAGTGTGAGTTTGGATTGACGGAGATGCTTTATCTCAAGCATATCATTGGAGCAGACGGGGTGAAGGTTCACGAGAAGAAGATTCAGGCCATCTGGGATTGGCCAGTACCCCGAGATGTGACTACGCTGAGAGGCTTCTTGGGCATTTTCACTTACTACAGGAAGTTTGTAAAAGGGTTCTCATAGTTGGCAGCACCCTTGACCGACTTGAACAAGAAAGGAGCCTTCGCATGGACTGATGGAGCACAAGTCACCTTCGATCGCCTCAAGGAGGTGATGAGCAGTTGCCCTGTTTTGGCGCTACCGGATTTTTCGCAGCCATTCACGGTGGAGTGTGATGCATCAGGGGTAGGAGTTGAAGTCGTATTGTCACAGGAGGGTCATCCCATAGCTTTCGAGAGTCGGAAGCTCCTACCGCATGAGCTGTCATATTCCATATATGACAAGGAGATGCTGGCCATTATGCATGCATTGGCCAAGTTCCACCAGTACTTGGTGGGCAACTAATTCCGAGTGAAGACTGATCACAACAGTCTTCGACATTTCATGGGGCAGCAAGGCCTTAATGACAAGCAGCAGAGATGGGTCAGCAAGGTGCAGGTCTACAATTTTGACATTGAGTATGTGTAGGGCAAACGCAATGTGGTGGTTGATGCTCTATCCAGGAGACTAGCAGGGCTATCTCTCATGAGCATCTGCCAGGATTGGAAGGCTCAACTATTGGTAGAGTACTCCAAGGACAAGAAGGCCTGCAAGGTGTTGGAGGGGACACATGCAAATGAGCGTTACCGTGTGATGGATGAGGTCATCTATTACAAAGGGCGCATTTGCCTGGTGCCCAACTTGCAGTTGAGGGAGAGGGTACACCAGGCAGCGCACGATTCACCATTGTCTGGACACCGGGGGTTCCGAAGACTTACATGGATGTTCGGGAGAGGTTCACGTGGAAAGGCCTCAAGGAAGACGTGCTGCAGCATGTAAGGGAGTGTGAGGCCTGCTAGCAGAACAAGGGGTAGCTGACTCACCCTGTGGGGCTACTACAACCACTTCCCATTCCGGAGGGGAAACGGGAAAGTATTTTTATGGATTTCATCTGGGCTCCCCACAATACAGGGGAAGTATTGCATATCTGTAGTGATCGACAGGTTGACCAAATTTGCCCACTTCTTCGCCATCCCGACTATATACACAGCTACACAGGTTGTCGAGTTGTTCTTCCAAGAGGTTTTCAGGTTACATGGGCTCCCCAAGAACATTGTGAGCGACAGAGACAGTAGATTTATGGGTGGCTTTTGGCAAGAGCTCTTCAGGTTGGTTGGGACGGAACTCACTCCTAGCACCAGTTATCACCCTCAGATGGACGGTCAAATGGAGAGGGTCAACCAGTGGTTGGAGGGGTACCTGAGGAATTATGTGGCAAGTCAACAGGGGACGTGGATTCGGTGGTTGCACTTGGGCAAGTTCTGCTACAACACCATGCACCACATGTCTATCGATATGACTCCTTTTCGTGCCCTCTATGGTTATGATGCACTAACTTTTGCTAATGTTATTTTCAGAGACAGTCAGGTCCCAAAGGCCAAAGGCTGGGTCCAAGAGAGCCAAGATATCTTCAAAGCTCTCAAGGATAATTTAGCAACATCCCAAAATCAGCGAAAATTGTATTCAGATCAGCACAGGATAGAGAGGCACTTTGAGGAGGGGGACTTAGTATACCTCTCATTGCAACCTTACAGACAGTCTACGTTGAAACAGAAGGGGGCGAGATGCTACAACCACACTTCTATGGGCCCTACCAGGTGACCAGGCAGGTTGGGGAGGTGGCTGGGGAGGTGGCTTATGAGCTAGAGTTGCCTTCGGGGAGTAGAATCCATAACGCATTTCATGTCTCATGCCTGAAGAAGGTGTTGGAACAACAGGTGACCGCAACAACTAATCTACCCCCGTTGAATGATGAGGGCCATTTGGTGTTGGAACTAGAGGCCATTCTAGAGAGCAGGGAGAGGAGACTGAGGAGCAGGACCATCAGGGAGTTCTTAGTACGCTGGAAGAACTTGCCAGATGAGGATGCCACCTGGGAGGGTGAGCATATACTGGAGCACCAGGCTTTGAGGTTGCTTGAGGGAAAGCAACATTTGGGAGGGGAGGACTGTCATGTCCCTCCTCAAATGTATTAGTCACAGCCTACAGGGTGCAGCTACATAATTTTGGCATCATTTTTGGCTTAGGAGGAGGACCCTACATGCAGAACTTAGGAACTATAGGCAATTCGACTTTATTTCTAGCAGCTAGTGGAATGTGGGGGCCACCCACATGAATAATTCGAACTTGCCCAAGGCATGCGTTCTAGGGGATCAAATTAATGGAAGGAGGGGCCCACAAGAGGCTAAGGGGACCCAAGGTGATAAAAGAGGAAGGAGCTCTCATTTTGAAGAATCTTGATCATTTGACAAACAAACTTACTTTTGTACGCTCTGCTACTTAGCAAGTCTACCAGCTGTTCAACCATGGATATTCTGCAGGGGAGATTCAACCTTTACTTCAGTGGACAATCCGTGCTTGCCCTAGGGAGGCTGTTCCACAAAGATTTCAGGGGTTCTAGCATTGACATCCACTTCATCTAGCCACACAGAGGAGGAGACTGCGTCTTTTCTGGGCAACCAGAAACACACAGAAATAAATTGAACCAACCGAGAGGTCCATAGCTTGCTGGGAGTTCCAGGAGATGGAAACTTTGTAGTTGAGGACATTTTCACTGAGTTTTGCAGCCATCCAATCAGGGATTACAGAAGTACGAATTTCTAAGCAGCGAGATTGTGTAGAGGCCTCTCGCAGCAAATTCGTGGTGCTTAGGAGAGTAGCCATCTGGGCCAAGGATCATCCAAGGAGAAAGGAGTCAGTAATCATCGGTGAACCCAGCGTTCTAGGGGTGTTTTCAGGTGGATTTGCAAGTTGTTTCCTGCAAGTCAAATTTGGTAGCAGCTATTCCATCACTTGGGTTTGGTCCAGTTTGTCCTTGAGACAAGCCCAGGTGCACCATCTCACTTATATTGTATATTAGTTCTCAGAGTTTATAATATATGGCTTAGCAGTTCCAAATTTACAATGTTTTATGGGTGTATAATGCATGTTTTTAGTTTTATGCTACTGCACTGTTTATTTGTTTAGAATATCACTTATATTCCTACTTAGGTACATTACAACATCCAATTCCACATTTCCAAGAGTGGACCCTAGTCTTCCCTTTATTGTCATGGTTATCATAATACCATGGGTCATCCGAAAACCGTGGGTGTTTTGTTTTCTTTTTTAATTTAGTGACTTTATAAGGATTTATTTTTGAATTAATCAAAAGGTCACTTAATTATCTCCTCCTTCTCGAAAAAGGGACATTACAACAAAATATAGATGGGAAGGGCAATGCCCAAACACAATAATGATAATAAATTGTGTAGCAACTCTTACGAAATAGGAGAATATATCCCAATAACCCAAAAACATAACAATATCAAATAATCATATACAATGATATTTGTGAATGACCAATGTAATCTCCTATATATCTCCTATGTAATGTGAGCTCCTTTCCTTGTCAACATACCATTTACTTAGACAAGTGATCCCTTATAATGGGTATATGGTTGTAATGTCCCTAACCGCTTAGGAGAAATAGACAGGTTTCGCTAGCCTAATAAGTTCCCGTAGGCTAAGGCAGGGAAAAATTTGAATAAAGGAACATGATTCGCTTAGGAAAACTTTATAATTGCCTAAGGGGTGAAAAGGGGAACATATTCTAGGATAATGAAAAGTCACCTTAATTTTATAAAATGAAAGTCTCCCAATGTGACTTAATAAAAATTAAAAGAGTAAAATGGTAGCAAAAGTGGTCACTCAATTATAAAAAGAGAAAAGTGAGGAGTCCCTTCTCATTCTAACACTGGCTTTTTGAGAAAAAAAACTCTTGGAGGATTTCGGAGAGAAGCTTAGGGTTTTGGAAACCCTAGCCATCATTGCTAGCTTCGATATTGAAACTAGACACCCTAGTTACTCTTGAGAGTGCAATCACTCAGATTTCACCACTGGGATTCAAAGCAAAAGATGATTTGCAAAAGATATTGAGGTAAAGAGGTTTTAACAGTTGATTTTATCTTCTGATTTCAAGTATTTCATATATATTTTCAGGTGGAGGTTCCATCTATGAAATGCAAGCTCTATCACAAGTACAGGGGTCGATTTCCTTTGCTAAGGAAGCTGGGTTCACTTATTGATTGGCTGGTCAAGTTCCTTCATAGAGTATTGGCTGAGTTTGCTATTTCCAAGGAGGATGAGTTATATATTGAAGAGAGGCCGAGTTTCTCTTGTGGGTGCAGACCGAGCTCTCTTCTAACACTGCTGGACGAGTCTGTTTATTAGGGGACCAATTTGTATCTCTACCAATGGCTGAGTTGTAGAACCAAGGGTATGCCGGTTTTTCTCCTTGCTGGCAGCGTATATATCAGTCCCTTCTCTGTGTGGGATAAGCATTTCCAGAGATTATTTCATTGTGGATTTATGTGGCTGAATGTGGTTTGCTTGCTAGTGTATTATTACCAAATAAAAGGAGGTCGAGCCACTGTCCTGTAGAGGCCGATTCTGCTTGTAGTCCATTCAACCCTTGCTAGACGGACCTGTGACTAAATTGGAATCGTGGTGCATCCATTGACTGAGACAATTGCTGGTTGAAGACAGAGATAGAAGGCTGCTTTATGGTCTATTTCCAGAGAGCTGCATACATTTCTAGTGACTGATATAAACTTTCCAAGAGGCTGATTTCTTGATAAACTCCATCACTGAAGTGAAATATTCAGGGTCCTTCCATCTTTATGCATTGTAATATCTGTTCTGAGTTATTAGATTGGCTGATTACAAAGAGATTGTTCTTTCACAGTGGGAGATTGGATTGTAAACAATATATTTCTGAGTTAATATAACTATATATGCATTTCTGGGTTGAGCTTATTGGCATAACTTTTATTCCGTGTATGTATCTCTTTGAGCAAATAAACAAAAACATATGTATCTCTTTTAGCAAACAAACAAAAACATACCTACAGCCTACCTCACTCAAACTGTTCGACGAAAGTTCTCTGAGACAGATTACACAAAACTCTGGAAAATTTATTGGGTATTTAAGATATCTCCAGGAGGGTATCTTACAATGGTCATAACAGCAACTATCAATGACAACAACCAGCTAACGAAGACATCCTACAATTTCTATTCCTTTTAGCATACTTCTCTTGTTCTCATCCTAAATACAATAAGTAGACTTATTATAAAATAGACTAAGAAAAAATTACTCAAATTTTTAGGTTTGAACTTAAAACTTCATAATCATCCTTAAATAGATTTTGAAACAATAAATTTCAAGCTTTCCCATCAAGCAAATTATCTATTAATTCCAATAAAACAGAGAATATTAACAAAATTGTATGTACAACACCTAGAATTTTCTTTTAACAAAACTAAGGCCCCTACCTGAGAAACAATTCCTAATCTCTCTAACTTGTTCACTGCATCAACCACATCAAAATCGCATTTCTCGCCAAACTCTGACTCCAAGAGTTTCTCACACCGGTAATCAAGGTCCTATTGACAGGACAGAACAACAATGTAACCTAGTTGGAGGACAGTTTTTTCAAAGATAATAATTGTAACAAGGACAAGCAGTAGACACCAAACAAGGTACTACAAATTTATGGGGAATCCCTACCTCTATTGAAGCCTTTCCTTGCTCCATCAAAATGAAAAGAGATATGATCACTTCTTTCACCTGTGCACACCATGATTAGTGTGCCTTAAATACTAACAACAGTTATGAAGAAATTTCCCAACATCTTTTTCTAATAATCGTAGAAAATTATCGTTGCTATTTAAAACTAAAATTGTCTATCAACTATCTCAATATTATAGATTTAGTATTTTAAAGCGCTTATAATAGCATGTTTTAATGATACCTACTTCTTGTTGAATAGCATCATGACAAAGATGAAGAAGAGTTCCATTGCCACTGTCAAGTTGCTTATCATACATTGACTTTGTCATAAGATTTTGGTAAGTCGCCATGTTTTGCTGGAACCTGTACAACACAACATCAGAAACCTAAATTATGAAATATCTGAATTGTCAAAATTGCTTCTATAGAACATATGTTTTTTTATTTGTACTAAACGCAGTAATGGGTTACCATTTTGATCTGTTACGTCATATGAAGACCTTTGAAAGATAATTACTTCATTTGTTCTAAAGGCAGTTAGCTAGGTTCCCATTCTGGTGTGCTATGTCATAGGATGACATTTGTAAGATAACTGACATTTATAATAGTGTAAAGACCATAAACTGAAATAAGGTGATAAGCAGAACAGAAATACAGTAACCGTAAGGGATTTTGAACACCTACCTGAACTGCTGCCTGCTCCAATGTAGTTGATGACGCTGCGGTTATTCTGATCCAATTACCGGGAAACCAATTCCTCCCAGCCAATCCAATAAGCTTCTCACAGAAGCTCACTGCCCCCGTGCCCAGAACCTCAGACCGAGTAAAGCTCTTCCAATGGTCAATCTTATTCCTCTGGTTTGTACTCCTGATTTCCTGCTCCTGGTGTTCTCCTGCCCTCCACTCTCGGTTTTCTCTCCCCCTGTTCTCAACCCAATCTGCGGTTTTATAACTGGGTTTAGCGATGGCCACCCTGTACACCAGCGACTCCACCGCTTTCTCCCGCGGTGATAGCTTCCTCAAGGCGTGAGTCATCCTCCCGTACAGGCGTTTCTGCCTTACTTAGGGTTCAGTTTTTAATTTAAATGCGATGGTTTATATGTAACATTAAGGTATTATAAAGTTTAAACATTATATATGTATTATTGTTATTATAACACTATTACGTTTCATTATAACCATATAACATATCCTGTATTACTTTATAATATTGATATGTACTTTATCATATCTGTTTGTCATTTTAACTTTATGATATTCATATATACTTTGCTTTATTTATATTTGTTTTTAATATATACTTTTGTTTTATTTATATTTGTTTTTAATATAAAGTT